>JAJPUD010007787.1:35896-101140 GCA_023553655.1 Myrmecobius fasciatus | reverse complement strand
AATCAGGAGTTACTTTGCCCAACTTTATGCCAATAAATTTGATAACCTAAGTGAAATGGAGGAATATCTACAAAAATATAGATTAACAGAAGAGGAAATAAATTACTTAAATAGTCCCATTTCAGAAAAAGAAATAGAACAAATCATTTAATCAACTCCCTAAGAAAAAATCCCCAGGACCAGATGGATTTACATGTGAATTCTACCAAACATTTAAAGAACAATTAACTCCAATATTATATAAACTATTCAAAAAAAAATAGAGAATGAAGGACTCCTACCAAACTCCTTTTATGATACAGACATGGTACTGATACCTAAACCAGGTAAAACAAAAACAGAGAAAGAAAATTATAGACCAATCTCCCTAATGAATATTGATGCAAAAATCTTAAATAAAATATTAGCAAAGAGATTACAGAAAATCATTCCCAGAATAATACACCATGACCAAGTAGGATTTATACCAGGAATGCAGGGACGGTTCAATATTAGGAAAACTATTAACATAATTGACTATATTAATAATCAAATTAACAAAAAATATGATAATCTCAATAGATGCAGAAAAAGCATTTGATAAAATCCAACATCCATTCCTATTAAAAACATTAGAGAGTATAGGAATTAATGGACTTTTCCTTAAAATAGTCGGTAGCATCTATTTAAAACCATCAGCTAGCATCATATGTAATGGTGATAAACTGGAACCATTCCCAGTAAGATCAGGGGTGAAACAAGGTTGCCCACTATCACCATTACTATTCAATATTGTATTAGAAATGCTAGCCTTGGCAATAAGACAAGAAAAAGAGATTAAAGGAATTAGAGTAGGTCATGAGGAAACCAAATTATCACTCTTTGCAGATGATATGATGGTCTACTTAGAGAACCCTAGAGAATCAACTAAAAAACTATTAGAATTAATCCACAACTTTAGCAAAGTTGCAGGATACAAAATAAATCCACATAAATCATCAGCATTTTTATACATCACCAACAAAATGCAACAGCAAGAGATACAAAGAGAAATTCCATTCAAAATAACTATCGATAGTATAAAATATTTGGGAATATATCTGCCAAGGGAAAGTCAGGATCTATATGAGCAAAACTACAAAACACTCTCCACACAAATAAAGTCAGATGTAAACAATTGGAAAAACATCAAGTGCTCTTGGATAGGTCGAGCAAATATAATAAAGATGGCAATACTACCTAAACTAATCTATTTATTTAGTGTTATATCAATCAAACTCCCAAGAGATTATTTAACTGACCTAGAAAAAATAACAACAAAATTCATCTGGAAAAACAAAAGGTCAAGAATTTCAAGGGAATTAATGAAAAAAAATGCAAATGAGGGTGGCCTAGCTGTACCAGATCTAAAACTGTATTATAAAGCAGTGGTCACCAAAACCATTTGGTCCTAGATAAGAAATAGAGTAGTGGATCAGTGGAATAGGTTAGGTTGACAGGACAAAATACTCAATGACAATAGTAATCTAGTGTTTGATAAACCCAAAGACCTCAGTTTTTGGAATAAAAACTCACTATTTGACAAAAACTGCTGAGATAATTAGAAACTAGTATGGAAGAAATTAGGCATTGACCCACACCTAACACCATTTACCAAGATAAGGTCAAAATGGATTCATGATCTAGGCATAAAGAATGATATTATAAACAAATTAGAACAATGTAGGATGGTTTACCTCTCAGACCTGTGGAGGGGGAAGGAATTTGTGACCAAAGAACAACTAGAGGTCATCATTAATCACAAAATAGATAAGTTTGACTATATAAAGTTAAAAAGTTTTTGTACAAACAAAATGAATGCAGACAAGATTAGAAGGGTAGCAGTAAACTGGGAAAATATTTTTACCTCCAAAGGTTCTGATAAAGGCCTCATTTCTAAAACATATAGAGAATTGACTCAAATATATAAGAATTCAAGCCATTCTCCAATGGATAAATGGTCAAAAGATATGAACAGACAATTTTCAGATGAAGAAATTGAAACTATTTCTGGTCACATGAAAAGGTGCTCCAAATCACTATTGATCAGAGAAATGCAAATTAAGACAACTCTGAGATACCACTACACACCTGTCAGATTGGCTAAAATGACAGGAAATGATAACGATAACTGTTGGAGGGGATGTGGGAAAACTGGGACACTGATACATTGTTGGTGGAACTGTGAACGGATCCAACCATTTTGGAGAGCAGTTTGGAACTATGCTCAACAGGTTATCAAACTGTACATACCATTTGACCCAGCAGTGTTTCTCCTGGGCCTATATCCCAAAGAGATTTTAAAGAAGGAAAAGGGACCCACATGTGCAAAAATGTTTGTGGCAGCCCTTTTTTAGTGGCAAGAAACTGGAAATTGAAAGGATGCCCATCAATTGGAGAATGGCTGAATAAATTATGGTATATGAATGTTATGGAATATTATTGTTCTGTAAGAAACATTCAACAGGAGGTTTTCAGAGAGGCCTGGAGGGACTTGCATGAACTGATGCTGAGTGAAATCAGCAGAACCAGGAGAACATTATACACAGCAACAAGACTATACGATGATCAATTCTGATGGACATGGTTCTCTTCAACAATGATGTTATTCAAATAGTTCCTATTGTTCAGCGATGAAGATAGTCATATACATCCAGAGAGAGGCCTGTGGGAACTGAGTACGGACCACAACACAGCATTTTAACGCTTTCTGTGAATATTTCCATGCATTTTGTTTTCCTTCTTAGGTTATTTTTTTCTTCTTCTCTTTCTAGATCTGATATTTCTTGTGCAGTAAGATAACTGTATAGATATGTATACATGTATTGGATTTGTCATATAATTTATCATATTTAGCATGTATTAGATTACCTGTCATCTAGGGGTGGGGGTGGGGGGAAGGAGGGGAAAAGCTTGGGAAAAAAAGTTTTTGCAAAGGTCAATGTAGAAAAATCACTCATATGTTTTGTAAACAAAAAGTTTTTAATAAAAAAATAGAAAAAAAAGAAAGAAGTATCAGAAGAAAAGGGGGAAACCATGAAAAAGAAAAAAACAAAAATAAACAAACAAAAAAGTGAAAAAAACCACTGTTCTCAGAGCCACGGAAGAAACAAAATTTAAATCAGACTCATATTTTTTTTCAAGAATGAAATTGAAATAATAGCAGAAATAATAGTGAATTTGAAGGCAACTGTACTGACTTAAGTAAATTGTACTGTTTAGAAACTCAGCTTCTACTTCTTTCTGCACACTCTAATGTGTATCCTAACAATCAAGCTCCAAGTTCTGACAGAGACAAACACACCTATATACCAATTAGCAAAAATGTGTAACCTGACTTCCATGGACCCCTCAGAAATCCACGCATAGATTTCAGAGGGTCTATAAACTTGAATAAGAAAAGAAATACATTTTTATTTTCCCTATCCTCAAACTGAAATGTAACATTTCCTTCAATTATATAAAAGCATTATTCTGAGGAGTCCATAGGCTTCATCAGGATATCAAAGGAGTACATAATTAAAAAAAAAAAAGTAAGAATTCATGGCACAAGAGTCTAGGGCCCAGTAAGCTACCTGCCTCCACCTGCACTCATTCTGGTCAGATATATACACTCAAAATATACATTCAGAGCAGCTGCTGCCTCAGTTTCCTTTCCTTTCCTTTCATGTTGTATCACTAACCATAGCCAGGGCATCTTCTAACTCTCCCCTTTCTCCATTTTCTCACAGCCTGAATATTTCCTGATACCCCTAAATCTCACTCCAGCTGGATTGTTTTTTTCACATGTCCACATCATCCACAAAAAGAAGGGAAAGGAACAAGGAAACAAGAATTTATTAAGTACTTACTATGTGCCAGGTACCATGCTAAGTACCCGTGAAGAAGGTACTATTATGATCTCTGTTTTACAGTTGAGGAAACTGAGACAAGTAGGGTGATCAGAGTCACAGCTGGTACTTGTCAGAAGCTAAATTTTAATTAAGATCTCTCAGATTCTAGGCCTAGCACTGAGAAAATAAGGAACAGGATCTCCCTGGATAAGTGGCAACAAATACATCTCTCTCCTGCTTCCTGTCCTGTATTATCCCAGTCTCTTGACACCAGGAACCTAACAAAAAATGGGCTGTTCTGACAATTGTGCTCTGGCACTGAATGTGGCTCAAGTCTAATTCAGAGAAATCGTTTTCCTTAAACCAAATGCAGGTGGAGAATCCAATCTGTCATGGTACATAGTCCCACATGAGTTCTGCCAGGCCAACTATGTTGCTCTGTCCCCACCTTGTCCTTTGCATGTGAACAAAATGGTACAGTTCTTGATGTTAGCCTGCCCTTACTACTTACTAGTTGCCACTGCCGAAGAGACATGGACTTTTGCCTAAACACCAAACAAGTTTCTCAGTGACTCATAGGCTGAATTTCAACTTATAGTCTGTACTAACAGATGGTAAATCTACATTTCATTTATACAGAAAGTTTCTTCTATGTTCTCTCTTTTTTTTCAGTTTTGAAGTTCCATTAAGTATAGAAGATGCTTTGATAATTTATGGATTTTTCCATTGAGTTGACTTGGTTTTCTTTCTATTGATACTATTAATTTTATTGACAGTTATGGTGGAGCTTATTGGATTGAATATAGGCTATGCTATTCATTCCCTTCTGTCCTCTCCAAACAAATAAATGAACAAAAAATAAAACAAAAAACCCCTGGTTCAGATAAAATTCAAACGTAGTGTTTCATCATGTCCTTATGTCTATGTTTCCTTTTAAGGTGATATCATTTTAGACCTAGAATTCAAAAAGAAAAAACCTCAGGGGTTACCAACAAGGATAGGATATTTAGAGGCAGAGAGACAATGATGTGAGAAGTATCTGAAGTCTGATTGGCAGAAAGATGAATAAAAGTAGATTTTGGTGAGAATTGGACAGAAATCAAAGTTCTCCTAAAGACTGTCTTGCAGACAATAACTGAGAAAGGTTGACCAGTTTGGTTATCCTGAGACAAGGCCCATCATCACAAGAAGGGTAGACAGTGTGGCAAACAAGCAGGTTGACGTGCCAGTTTACTGTGATAGTTTGTCACAAGAATGCCAGGGACTGAGGATGTCACTTCCAGCTTGTGTGGAGGCCAAAATGGAGTTTTCCAGTTGATCCAAAGGAAGTGTGAAAAGTTTGGGTTTCGCCAAAGTCAAGGAATAAATAGCTTCAGCCACTCAAAATGATGAAATTTTTTGACTACAATAACCTAGGAGACAGTCTACCAAAATTTTGGGCTGGAAAGAGTTGTGTTTTACATTAGTAGAATCTCCATACTGATAAAGCATAAATTTTTGTGAAACATTTAGAGGGATATTTGATGCAAGAGCTCTTTTCTAGAGCATGATATACCTCCAAGAGTCAGGTTAACACCATAGGCTATATGGTATGACCTCTGATCTTGGCTCTGAACATAGGAGAGTCAGAGGCAAATGAAGCTGGTGATTGAAAGACTGACATTGTGGATTCTCAATGGCTGATGTCCTTGCTTCTAATTCTTATGCACTTACCCACTTCTAAGTTTTTTCATGGACTACTTCTGCATACTTTGACCTTCCCATTTCTGGGCTTTTGTATAGACTTACTATAATTTTATCCAAATTTCTGTCTCTTCAAATTATTATTTTCATCTAAGGCCTTACTCAAGTGCCACCTACTCCAGGAGACCTTTCCTGACCAGTGAAAATGTTCTTTCTTCACCCAGAATCCTTTGTCTGAATTTCTCCTTTGCCCCCATCCTAGTATTGATTTTCAGTCATTTTCATTTATGTTCAACTCTTTGTGACCCCATTTGGGGTTTTCTTGGCAAAGATACTAGAGCAGTTTTTCATTTTCTTCTCTAACTCATTTTACAGATAAGAAAATTGAGGCAAACAGGGTTGAGTGACTTGTGCAGTGTCACACAGCTAGGAAGTGTCTGAGGCCAGATCTGAACTCAGGAAGATGAGTTTTCCTGCTTCCAGACCCAGTGCTCTATGCATTGTGCCACCTAATCATCCCTATCCTAGTCTCACATCATATTTATTTATGTACCTGGTGTTTGCTAAGCATTAAACTGTAAACTCCTTTGGAGCAATGTGATTCTTTTCATTTTTTTTTTCATCTAGCAACCAGCATAGGATCTGGCATGTAGCAGATATTCCACAGATGTTTCTTAAATTTTCTGTTTAAAAATTGTGCTTCCTTTCCCCCTCTACACCTAGCTGCCTCAGTTTGCTGTATCCCTCCCTGGCAAGGGAGCATTATGAGGCAACAAGGTCTAAAGCCTTTAGATCTAGGACCACAAAGTCACTCTCTCATGACACTGACTGCTTCTACCATCAGAATTTCTCTGGAAAGACAATTTGATAAAATCACTGATTCTACAGATGAGGAATTGACCTGACCAAGTTCACAGAGGCAGCCACTGGCAGAGCTGGAATTCCAACTCAGATCCTCAGTGCTCTTTCCACTACATGATGCTAACTGCAAATTGCCCAGATCATACAACTGGGAGAAGGAGCCAGAGCTTGAACCCAAATCTCCTGCATCCAAGTGCATTGCATTTCCCTCCCCAGCCCTCTGCCTTCTTTTTTTTTGGCAGCTGTGGGATGTGCACGATGGTGTTTCCAGATGGCACTGGTAGGTAGTTGAGTTGTTGGCTGCAAGATAAAAGGAAAAGACAGTGAAGAGAAGGTGTAAATCTTTCAACTTAAATGTCTCAAAAATGGTGCTTCGACTGTAGAGAAAACATTTCTAATCCTGAAAAATGGAGAAGTTTGGCAGCACCAGAAGGAAAGGAAGTCGAGCCTGCCTGGATGACAAGTGCTAACATATGCTTCTCTAATTTAACGGTTTCCCATTACTGTGGTCAGCTCATTT
Source organism: Myrmecobius fasciatus (assembly GCA_023553655.1). Classification (NCBI taxonomy): domain Eukaryota; kingdom Metazoa; phylum Chordata; class Mammalia; order Dasyuromorphia; family Myrmecobiidae; genus Myrmecobius; species Myrmecobius fasciatus. Next base: position 94,225 of record JAJPUD010007787.1, on the reverse strand, counting down.
TAAGCAGATGAATGACTCATAGATTGCAGGATCATGATCTTCCCACCACTTAGAGGTAGATGTTGAGGACAGTTAGCAGGGAAGTGGGAGCCTTGTTAGAGGTAGTTACAAAATCTTAACATTTGATTCTAGCCCATGCAGGAATAAGAGAAGCAGATAAAGGAGGAGGAGAAGGAAAATCAAGAGTAGGAGGAGAAATGAGTGATGCTGGAGGTAGAAGGGAAGAGGGAGAAGAGCAGGAGGAGAAGTTGGTAATGGTAGTGAGGGAGGAGGATGAAGAAGAGTAGGAGGGTCAGGCCAGATGATATCTGAACAAAAGATGGGTAGAGGAAGGAATATGGAGTAGAGGAGAGGAGAGAAGAGAGACAGACAAAGAGAAAGAAGGTGGCAAAGAGGAAGAAGGAGAGAAAGACAGACAAATAGAGATAGAAAAAAGAGCTTGCCCAGACCAGGATCTACCCAAAGCCTTCTGGAGGATACTAGTCAGATACAGCTTAGTTAATGACTTCTGTCATACTCTTCACAATATCTTCTTTATACCTTCTCTTCTCAAGCCTCCTCACCACTTCCTTCTTCCCCATTTCCCTTCAGTAAATTACCATAACTCTTTTTTTCTGGAAAAAAAGTTTCATTATTATCTCTATGCAGTGACTCACAGATCTATATACCCAGTATCCAGCTAGCCTCCAAACTTCAGTCCCATATTACCAATCACCTAGTAGATATTTCAAAATGAATGTCCTAAAGACATCTCAAACTCGGCCTGTTCAAAGCAGAATTCATTATCTTTCCTTCCAAACCCACTTTTTTACCAAACTTTCCTATTTCTGTCAAAGGTAGAACAATTTTTCTAGATTCCCAGATTCATACCTTAATGATATCCTCAATTTTGTAGCTAGGTGGCATAGTGGAAAGAGCGCTGGGCTTAGAATCAGACAGGTTCATCTTCATGAGTTCAAATCCAGCCTTAGGCACTTAGTAGCTGAGTGACTCTGGAAAGTAATTTTTATACTGTTTGTATCAGTTTCCTCATCTGTAAAATGAGGTGGAAAAAGAAATGGCAAGCCACTCTAGTATCTTTGCCAAGAAACCCCAAACTGGAGTCACAAAGAGTTGGACACACCTGAAGTGATTTATTTATTCTCACCCCAAATATCCAATCCATTGTCAAAATTTTTCCATTTCTGTCACATCTGATCTTTTTTCTTTGCTCATTTACCACTACACAGGCTAATTCAGGCCTTCATCACCCTTTCAGTGGCTGACTTATAGGCCTCTTTGCCCCAAGTTTCTCCCTGCTCTAGTTTATCTTCCACATAGCCACCAAACTGATATCCTTTAAAAACAAATCTAACCATGTTTCTCCACCTACTTGTCTGACTGCTTCTTTTCAATTCTCCTCTGCTTGATTGCCATCCTTCTCCTGTCCAATAAGAGCGAATACCTCTCCAGACTATGTACTCTATATTGTTTCTCTCTTTTTTTGTTCCCTTGTTGATTTCATTAGCTTTCATCTAATTATCATCTCTATGTATATGGCTTCTAAATATATATCTTTAATTCTCTCCTGAACTCTAATCTTTCATTAGCCCTCCTGCTGGACCTCTCCATTTGGATTTCCCATAAGGATCTCTAACTCCACATTTCTAAAATGCAATTCCCAATTCCATCTCTGCTTCATATATCCCTGCCTCTTTCATCAATAACATCACCTTTCACAAGTTCATTGTTTGAAATCAGCTTTGATTCTTCCCTGTCTGCACTGCCCATTTCCCTTTGGTTGTTAAGCTTTTCCTGTTATTTCTCCTTCGTCAGTTGTTATTCAGTCACTTCAGTTGTACCCAACTCTTCATTTGGGACACATGACCCCATTTCATGGCCTCACTTGCTTTTCTTGGCAAAGATACTGGGGTGGTTTGCCATTCCCTTCTCTAGTTCATTTGCCAGCTGAGTAAACTGAGGCAAACAAGGTTTTGGTTAAATGGCTTGCATAGAGTCACACAGCTAATAAGTGTTTGAGGTGACATTTGAACTCAGGAAGTTGAATCTTCCTGACTCCAAGTGTGGTGCCTTCAGTCTTTTGCATCTGTTTAATTCTCTCCAACTACATAAATTCTGTCTTAGTCCAAACCTTCATCACCTCTTGATTGTACTGTTAGAATAACATCCTAATTATTTTCTCAGCTTTCATTCTCTCTTCACCAATCACTTCTCTGCACAGGCAACAGATTTGGATTCCTAAAACATAAGTATGATTACATCATTCCACTAATGAAAAATCTTCCAATGGATCTCTGTTATCTCTATAATAAAATGCAAAATCCTTGGCCTAGCATTCAAAACTCTCTACTACCTGGTTCTTCCTCATACTTTCCCATTCTCATGGCCTCCTTCCAGTCAAACTGGATGGATTCTGCTCCTCATACATGACATTTTCCCACTTCTGTGCTTTTGTAGATGGCCTTCTATATCTGAAATATACTCCCCCCTTATTTCAACCTCATAAAAGTTATAGCTTCATTCAAAGCCCAACTTAGGTGATTTTGTGTTTATTCACCTGTATATGTGATGCATTTCCTAATAGAATCTCAGCTCCTTAAGGGCAGTTAATGTTTCATTTTGCCCTGTTAAACCCAGAACTAACCCAACATGTTGTATATAGTAAGTATTTAATAAATATTTGGTAAAATGAATTCAGCACCCTGTCTTTGACTTACAAACCTCCAGTGAGTGGCAAACCCTTGCCTCCCACAACAGTCTATTGACCTTGACCCAAATGTTCTTCATCATTTTCCTTGTTCCCCTTAATTCTTTTTTTTTTTTGCTTTTTGCTGAGGCAATTGGGGTTAAGTGACTTGCCCAGGGTCACACAGCTAGGAAGTGTCTGAGACCAGATTTGAACTCAGGTCTTCCTGACTTCAGGGCTGGTGCTCTAACCACTGCGCCACCTAGCTGCCCTGTTCCCCTTAATTCTTCCATGTCCTTACATCAATATATCTCTTTCTAAAGTTAGTATCTCAAGTTCATCTTTCTTGTCTTCCATACTTAGAACATTTGTGTAAAGAAATCTGAAACAATAAAAAATTTAAAAATCTGAATTTTGACCAGCAGAGATGAAAACAAGGGCATTCAAAGCAGAGAGAACAGTATGATTAAAGACCAGAATAAGAGTTATCAGGGGCAGTTAATCAGACAGATAAGGATATAGTACATGAAGGGGAGTAGTGAGAAAAGATAGGAGAGATTAGGATCACATTGTAGAATGCCTGTAATGACAGATGGAGTTTGGACTTTATCTCATGGATTCATCTGACAGTGAGAAGCTACTAAATATCTTTGCTCAGGGGAGTTCTGAAACAGAGATGTTTCAGAAATATTACTCTGACATACGATCACAGGAAGGGCTAACGAAGCATTAATCAGAGGGCTTCTGGTGAAGTGGTAGATAGACATCCAGGTTAAAGCTCCAACGGTGGGAATAGAAAGAGAGGAATGAATGAATATAGTCATTGATCAGTCTTTTTTTTTTTTATTAAAGCTTTTTATTTGTATAACATATGTATGGGTAGTTCCCCAACATTGATCTTTACAAAGCTTTCCATTACAAATTTTACCCCCAGTCCCCTCCCCTCCCCTAGATGGCAGGAAGTCCACTACATGTTAATAATGTTGAAATGCTTGAGAAGTTATGCAAGAAAAATCCTATCTACAAGAAAAACAAAAAAGAATCAGAGAAAGGCAACACAATGCAAGCAAATGTCAATAGAGATCATGAAAATGTTACGTTGTGGTCCATATTTCATTTCCCTCTCTCTGGGTGTATATGGTTTTCTTCAGTGAACAATTGGAACTGGTTTGAGACAATTCTTTGTTGCAGAGAGCCATGTCCATCAGAATTGATCATCATGTAATACTGTTGTTGCTGTGTATCTCCTGATTCTGCTCGTTTCGCTCAGCATCAGTTCATGCAAGTCTTTCCAGGCCTCTCTGAAATCGTCCTGCTGGTCGTTTCTTACAGAGCAATAATATTCCATAACATTCATATACCATAATTTATTCAGCCACTCTCCAATTGATGGGCATCCCTTCAGTTTCCAGTTTCTAGCCACTACAAAAAGGGCTGCCACAAACATTCTTGCACATGTGAGGCCCTTTCCCTCCTCCAAGATCTCTTTGGGATATAGGCCCAGTAGAAACACTGCTGGGTCAAAGGGTATGCACAGTTTGACAACTTTTTGAGCATAGCTCCAAATTGCTCTCCAGAATGGTTGGATCCATTCACAGTTCCACCAACAATGTATTAGTGTCCCAGTTTTCCCACATCCCCTCCAACATTCATCGTTATCTTTTCCTGTCATTTTAGCCAAATTGATCAGTCTTTTAAATCAATTCTATTTCCCTAATTCATACCTGGGCAAATGTTTTTAAACCTTCCAGACCCTAGTACTTATCCATTTTCCATGGCTGCCTTGTTCCCAAGGGCAGGGCTGTGTCATCAGACACCACAGGTGAGGAGTGTCAAAATGGCAACACTAATGACTAGTGGAATAAAATACCTGAAATCAAATTATCTTGATAAAAAGAACTCCAGAATTTGTTTCTCTAGTCCCCTGGATTTATTCTCCTGCCCCATCCTGATTGTTACCACCCATTATTCTCCTTTATTTATCCCAGTCTTCTTTCTTCCCAATGAACCTAAAGTTCATAAAGGGATGCAGTCTCCACTTCTCTCTTCCCCTCCTATCCCTGAGATGGACTCTTGCACTATACATTTCCTGAGTGGTATAATTGTCTCTGTACTCTCTACCAGGCAACTGAGCACAGGACTTTTTGCTCAGAAAATGGTTGTTGAATAAAATAAATGAATACTAAGATCAGGTTTTAAAGTAATAAATGTCAGGTGTTACACTGGATATCAAAAAACCAGCAGGAGTTGAGTATAATATTGCAGCCAAAAAACATTAGTGTCTTCCTAGACTGCATTAAAAAAGTGCTAATGGCTAGGGAAATGGTGGTAATCATCCTGCTGTCTTATAATCTGGTCCATCCCCTTCTGGAGTATTTCATTCACTTCTGGGGAGCCACATTTTTGGCACACCCTTGACAAGCTGGAACACATCTAAGAACACCAGGATAATGAGAAGGGTTGGTATATCATCTTATTTGAGGACTGATTGAAGACACTCATCCTTAGTTTTAGCCTGAGGAACAAAATCTCTAGGGAAAACCTAAGGGCTATTATGAGGAAGAAAGATTTTTTAAAAATTGATTCTGCTTGGCCCCAAAGGACAAAACTAGAAGCAAGGAGTAGAAATTGCAGAGAAATGGATTTCAGCTCAAAATGAGGAAAAACATCCCAACAATTACATTTGTCCAAAAATGGAATGGACTGCCTTAGTAGATCATGAATTCACCACCTCTGGGAGTCATTAAGGGAAGTCATTTGTCAGAGATAGTAATAAGATGTCATGTTTCTGTAATATTTTAATGTTTTCAGGCAGGCTCTCTCAAAACAACCTTATGTAAGAAGTACAGGTATTATGATCTTCATTATATAATAACATTGATTTAGCACTTCAAGTATACAAAGAACTCTATGTATATGTATATATGATATATAGGCATAACTGATTTTGCATACTTTAAAGCATGATATGCATAAATTTTATACATAATATTAAGTTTCACTTGCACATACATGCACACATATACACATACATGCACATATACACATACAGCACTAGGTATTTCCAACAGCCATATAAGGTAAGTGCTATAGGTATTATTAAACCCATATTACAGATATAGAGACTGGGACTCCAAGAAGTTAAGGAACATGTCCATCAACCAAGAGAGAGTAAATGTTTTTTATTTTTATTTTTTTAAAATTTTATTTTATTTGCATAACATATGTGTGGGTAATTCTTCAACAATAACCCTTACATAGCTTTCCGTTACAAATTTTTCCCCCCAACTCCCCACCCCTCCCCTAGATGGCAGGATATCCACTAACATGTTAATTATGTTAAAATATTGGCAAATCGAATATATGTATACATATTTCCAAACTTATCATTGTTGTGCAAGAAAAATCTTATCTACACAAACGATATATCAGATAAAGGAAACACAATGTAAGCAAACATCAATCAAGGAGTATGAGAATGTTATGTTGTGGTCCACATTTCGCATCCCTCTCTCTGGGTGTATATGGCTTTCTTTAGTGAACAATTGGAGGTGGTTTGAAACATTTCATTGTTGAAGAGAGCGATGTCCATCAGAATTAATCGTCATATAGTACTGTTGTTGCTGTGTATAATGATCTCCTGGTTCTGCAAGAGAGAGTAAATGTAACAGATGAGGAAGCTGAGACACAGAAAAACAAAATGATTTAGCTCTGGTCATATAGCTTTTAAATATTACAGCCAGAATAAAAACCTTGGTCTCCAAAATCCCAAATCAAATGCTATCTCTTCTCTCTAATATTTACTTTTCTGTTCAGAATTAGATGTTTTGACAGAGATCCTGTGATTCTTTGAATAGCTTCCCCAACCCATCACAAATCTTGCCATCCCTGAAAAAAATAATTATCTTCTCCAAAGAATTTTACTATTGCCCTATTAAAATATAGGTCTTCCTAAAGAGACAGCTCAGTAAGCCATCATCAGTCACTTTTTTGTATGAATTTAGTAACTTCATCCTAGCATCACAGATAGTAAAATGGACTTTGATTGTAAGGAGTGAGGACTAAGAGCAAAAATATTTCCTGAGTGAGGGGCTGTGTTCCTCAAAGGGGCAAGATGATGCTAGGTTAGTCTCCAGATGATAGACACGACCTGTCATCTTGAAGCCTTTTTACTTTGATAGGGGCTGCCCACAGCTTCTATTTCCCAGGAAAACCTTCCAAAAAACAGGCATATCTTCATGTCACAAGGAGATCACAGAGGAGGTAGCCTGTGTGGGTACCTTTCTGTTCTATTATGGGTAGAGTTTATTAGATAAAGAGAACCGACTATGTTGATACTCCCCCAAAGCCCTGCACAGTGAATTCTTTCCAAATTGGATTATGCTTTAATTTCTGCCAAAACTAGTTACCAGCTTACAATCTGTTCTGTCTGGTTCACATTAGGTGAATCTGGTTTCTTTGAAGCCCATTACCTCTGTTTGTATTTCTGTCCTAATTTATGTTATTAATCAATCACCTGCACAGTTTTTTACTGCAGAAGGAGGACAGATGTGGGTTCTGGACTTGATGTCCTTACATGAAGTCAGCCAAGAAGCTGTGTGGGCAAAGGGGTTTTCTAGGCATAAAAATCCCTACAGAAAGAATGAGAGCCCCTTCTTGGATTTTTCCAGGCATCCTATCTAATATATAAGCCAGGAGAAAAAAAAGACAACAGCAGAAAAATTTATTTGTGGCTTTGTGCCATTGTGATATGTCATTTTCAATTATGTAACTCCAGAAACAAGTTAACTTCTTCATCCTATCAACTCAAGAAAAATAATTCTGGGTCTCTTTAATATTATCATAGGACAGACTAAGGAGCAAAAGTATCCCTCTCTTACAGATGAGGAAATTGAGGGTTTGAGGCTTAGAGACATGAAATGGCTTGCCAGGATCACCCAGCAATTAAACATAAGAAGCAGACTTGGAACCCAGGTCTCCTGATTCTATGTCACTTTTCCTGGATAAGCTAAAGTTTTTCAGTATCCTACCTAAATCAAACAGAATAATTTAAAAGGGGTCTGATAAGCTTAGAATAAGTGAGAATTATCGCCTCTTTCATTCCCTAAACTATTACTTATGCTAATTGTCAGCAATAAAATTTGTATCTTTTTGGCTATCATATCACATTAATGAAAGACATCATGACATAGTGAATAGAAAAGCCAGCTTTGGAATCAGGATATCTTTGTTTTAAGTCCGGACTGATACAAACTAACTGGATGACCACAAACAGATCATCAAACTTCTATATTCTACAAGTAACTCTCTTAGATTCTGACTCACTGATGAGTTTCTGATCTGCATTGGTGGAGGGTATTTGCATTCTTGGAGTTGATATGCCTGGAGATATAGAGAGATAGAAAGATAAATAGGTATAGAGATATATAAATATAGCTAGAGATAAAGATAGATCAATAGAGATATATTGTATATGTATACCTTGCACAGTACCTTGCTTGTTATTTTTATAATGTGTGAGGTACTGTGCTCTGGAGACAGAAATATCAAAAACAAAAACCAATGTCCTTATGTCCCCAAAGAACATATATATTATGCTTACAATATACATACATTATACTTACACATTATACAACACATGCAAAACTAAGCAAATACAAAACATATGCAAAGTTATTCAAAGTAATTTAAAGATGATAGGAACACTAAGTAGGAGGATGAAGAAAAGCAACATGTAGGAGGTGGCACCTGGACTGTGTTGTAAAGGGAGCCAGATTTGCTAAGAAATGGATGTAAAGACAGAATATATTCTAGACTTGGGGACCACGTATGATAAACATACCTTCTATGGCTTTCCAGGACTAATAAAAATGCTTAATAGATCAGGCCTTAGAGAAAATCACTTAGGACAGAACTTTTGACATTGTATATTAATTATTAACCAAAACTTTTTGAGTTCATTTGTTATCATGCACTCTAGCTCATGTATACCATGAGAATCCGTGGCAAAAATCTTGCTGAAATAGAAATATGCTATGTCTTTAGCATTCTCCTGTTCTATCCCATCTATTAATTCTACCACATAAGGAAATGAGGTTAGTCTGGCATGATTTGTTCTTAATGAACCCATGCTGGCTCATAACAATCACAGTTTTTCTTTATATGTGCTCATTAACCATCTGTTTAATAATCTATTCCAGAATCTTGCCAAGAATTGACATTAAGCTCACCATCTAATGGTTCACAATATTTACCATCTTCCCTTCTTTGCAAACTATGACAATGTTTGCTAGTGCCCAGTTTCATGGGTCTGCTCTAAAAGCTGCAGTTTCTCATAGAACATTTAACAAAGATTCAACAATTACATCTACAAGATTTTTGAGTACCCTAGGATATAATTAGTCCAGGCCTGCTGATATGAATTAACTGAAGGGAGTTAGGTGCTTTCTTACTGTATCCTTACTTATCTCAGTTTTCAATTTCCTTTAAATATTTTCTTCATTTTGCTTCCAGTCTTGAGATAATGTCCCTCTTTAATTCAGTTAGATTTTGTTAAGTATTTATTATGTACCAACTATTGTGCTAGATGTTGGCCATCTAAAGAAAAATAAAACAATCCCTTCCCTCAAAGATCATATAATCTATTTTGGGCAAAACAACATGTACTCATATTAGAAAATACAAAATATAGTCAAAGTAAATAGGGAGTAATTTCCATGGAAACCAGGCTAGCAACATAATAAATGCTCTAATAAATGCTAGTTGACTGAATCCAGTACTGACCAAATTGACATATACCACTAAGTGCCATCCATAATCTACAAATATGTAGATACATGTCTCTTCTTTTCCAATCATCCAACTGGTCTACCTTTCCTATTACTATATGATCTGTTATTTTCTGTACATGTACAATTATTTTGTTTTTCCTTGCCTTTGAGTGTAGAAAACCTGCTCACTGACTGGTTTTAAAGCTTTCCTCCTAAGCATTATATCCTTTGTCCCCACTGAGTATCTATTCAGATCACACTGTGTAACATTAAGGTTCAGCTTCTTTGCAATGGTAGGATTTTCAGTCCTACAAAGAAAATTCCCTAACTATGAATCTTAAGATTAGATTTCTATAAACAATCAGTTCTCAGATAATCGGCATATACTACTGTTCTATCTTTTATCTTCATTTGACTTTTTTCAAATTCTCTCCATCCACACTTGAGACCTTATGTCTCCTAAAAAATCCTGGGGTGACCAAATTGGGCATCCCTCTCAGTATAAATCTTTCTTCTTTTTCTCAAGGGGCCCCTGGAGGAGTCCAGCTGCTTTCCTTTTGCAGCCACCACCTGTTGCTTCCTACTCAGGGTTTCTATCCTCCCATGACCTGCTGCAAATGAAAATGCCATCTCCCAACTTCTCCTTTAATCTTATGCCCCTGAAATAAACATAAAACCATAAAGTGTTCTCCTATTCATAATAAATGAGAAATAAAAGGAACAAAAATTCTCCTTATCTACTCGTATGCACACATACACACACATATATATATATACCCTCTCCTTTCATTTTGACTATGGAGAAATATAATAGTGCATATAGAACAAATGCATCTTCAGTTGCACCAAAAGTCATTTAATCTGCATTTAATATTAAACAAAGTAGCATATACTTACATTTGAAAAGAAAACAAGATATAGATTATCCTGGGAATACATTTATAGTAACTGGGCAGAGGTCATTGTATAAGGTACAGGAGGGAACTTTTGAGTTAGGAGAAGTCCCTGGCACTAGATAGAACATGAAAAATTTATAAGCTTCTTCACTCAGAGCCTTCATCCAAAGGGTGATGAATTTGAAATCATATGGGTTTTCTGCCCTCTTTTTTCACTTCTTGCCACTTACCATCCTCAGTTCTATCATCATAGAACCAGTTCTGAACACTTCCTCAGGTGACAATACTTCCTTAGGTAAGGCTGGAAAAGTTGTTCAATTCATTAATAAAAAAGCAAATGTTTACTGTATTTCAGGTATTTACTAAACATTATAATCTAAAAGAAAGAGAAAAAGCCTTCAGGAAGCTCATATTCTAATGGAAGGGAAAATATGAAAAATTCTAGGTATGTACATAAGATGCACAAAAAAGTAGAAGGCAGTCTCAGAGAGGAAGGAATTAGCAATAGTGGGGGACTAGGAAGAAAGTAGGACCTGCAGGAAGCAGGATATAAAAAGAGTTCTATAGACAGGTAGGGAGAAATAGTTAAGGAGGAAAAGCATTTCAGGCATAAGGGACAGCCAGTGTCAAAGGGTCAGAAATGGGAAATGGAACATTACATGTGAAGACCAATAAGTAGTAGGACAATGCAGCTGAATATCAAATATGGGAAGAATAAAGTTTCTAGAAAAGTAGAAAGAGGCCATGTTGTGAAGAGCTTTAAATGTCCAAAAGAAAACTTTCATTTATTCTGGAGGCAATAGGGAATAGCTAATATTAGTTAGAAGCAGAGGGAACGAAAGTGATTGGGTCATACTTGTGTTTTGAGAAAAGTACTTTGATAGCTGAGTCAAAGATGGATTGCAATGAGAAGAGACTTGCAAAAGAGAGAAAAAATAGAGAGCTATTGCAATAGTCTACTTGAGATGTGATGAAGATCTAAACTAGGTTCGTGGCTATGTCAATTGAGATATGGGAACTTATATGAGAGATGTGAAGACAAAGATTTAGCAATGAATTGGTTACATTTGGTAAATGAAAATGAAGAGTTGAACATTATATGAATTGTGAGACTGAGTTACTGAGAGAATGATGGCATCCTCATTTCTAGGATGGAAGTTGAGAAGAGGGCAGGAATGGATGATGAGTTTCATTTTTGAAATGTTAAGTTTGAGTTGATTGTGAGACATCCAGTTTGAGGTATTGTAGAACTGCGGCATCCAATCAGTAGAGAAAGGGAAGATAAAGAACAGAAGAGAGAGAAATCCAAAGTAGTAATGCTGGTGAGGTAAGAAATGGTCCTGTGGTTACCAGCTGTTCCTAGATGGCTGCTAATATAAAAGGTACGTGTGCACGTGCGTGCGTGCGTGTGTGTGTGTGTGTGTGTGTGTGTGTGTAAAAATCACAGTTCATCAAAAGAGACTTTGCTTTTAATTTTTCTATCAATAATTAATCCATTTATGTTGACAAATCCCAGCTCTCTGGAACAAACACCTTTAGAGTTCTTGGCTTACATTTGGGAATAGCTGGTAAAGGTCAGGAATTTAGGTTGTAGCATTGGAGCAAAGCAGTAAATGATGGTGAATTGCTCTAAACATTTAAGAATCTAGATCATTTTCTTAAGTGTTTGAGGGAATTTTGTTTACTTATCAGAGAAATAGCCCCAGAGTTAGAGTTAGTCTGTTTGTATTCATTTCAATAGTTGAAAGATCTGCAATTTGATCTATGTGGGTAGGTAGTCCCTCTACAGAGGAAGCTCACAGGCTCTTAGTAGTCTGTCTTCATGAGTTACTGCAGCCAAAAGAATTCATCATCCAATGGCCAACCCTCTGGTGTTTATCCTCTCCCCATTTAGCTCGTCTGGTTGTTGGATGACAGATACAGTCTGTTGCCAGGCCTATACTCAAATCCTTTCCAGCTCGGTAGGAACAAACAGAGCCTATGTTGTCTCTTCTGGTCTAGTCTGAAGAAACCCAAGGTTACCACCAAAGAATGATTAGTCGCATCTCTGAGAAACCCACATCATTCACAGAAATTTAAAGTTTTCTTAGGGGATTACAGTTATGTATGAATGTCTGTGTGTTTGTATGAAGGGGAGAAGTAATTTAGAAGTTTGAGGGCTAACGGTTGAAATCATCAATATGTGGTCAGAAACATAGTAATGCAAAGAGGGGGAAATTTTGGAGTGATTCCCTCCCCTTACCTCTATCCTCAGCCTCTGGGAACATCTTAGTTTATGGGTGCTTTTCTGAGGAACAGAAAGCACCCCCAGATCGTACTGTGTCCTTGTAGTCTTTCTCCATTTCATAAAGTACCCATTTCATAAGGGTACTCACTCCTTCTCTAAAGGCACCATAAACCAAGTGACTTGTGGATAGAGATTTTTCAGAAATATGTAGAATGCATTCATGGTTCAAATAGGCGAAAGATTAAAATAAAACTATGTATCTAGACTCTAGTCCTGCATCACTAACTGGTTTTTTGACATCTAGAGCCAGATTCCTTATACACACCTCACACTCAAAATGTCTTAACTATCCCTTTATCCTTCTCTCCAATATCCCATTGCTGTCCAAGGCTCCATCACTCTCAGTCACTTAGGCTCATAAACTTGGGTGTTATCCTCAAATTTATATTTCTACTGACACAAATCTTGTCACCTTAATCTTCACAACATCCTTCAGAGTCTTTTCTCTCAACTCACATAGCTATTATGTTCAAACCCCCATGACTATTCATGTAGATTGTTCAGTAGCCTTCAAATTGTTCTTCCTGCCTCATCTCTTTCTTCTCTGAATCATTCTCTATATTCTCTTCAGCTGCCAAAATGATTTTCCTAAAGCATAGATCTGGTCATGTCACCCTTTCCTATTCAATAATCTCCAATGACTATCTATTACCTCTATGATCAAATATAAAGTTTCTCTGTTTGCCATATAAAGCTCTTCACATAACCACTTATCCAGTTTTTTACATTTAATTTTCCTCTACAGAGTCTATCATCTTATCAATCTATGTTAGTTAAACTGTCCTGCTACTTACTATTTCTCTCAAAACATTCCATTTCTCTTCTCTGCACTTTTGTACTGACTGTGCTCCAAGCCTACAATGTTCTTCCTTTTTACCTCAGCTTCTTAGCTTTTGTAGTTTTTTTCAAATCTTAGATAAAATTTCTCTTTCTACAATACCCTTCCTAGTAGTAACTACCCTCGGAGATTTCCTTTCATCTATGCTGTATTTCTCATGTATATTCGTAGCTATTTACATATTCTCCCTCTCCCTCCCTCCCTCCCTCTCTCTCTCTCTCTCTCTCTCTCTCTCTCTCTCTCTTTCTCTCTCTCTCTCTCTCTCTGTCTCTCTGTCTCTCTCTCTCTCTCTCATTAGAATATGAGCTCATGTGAAAGCAAACATTGGGTTTGCCTTTATTTGTATTCCCAACACAGTGCCTTGAATATACTAAATGCTTGTTGATTGACGGCTGACTGAAGACATTTAAGGATCCATCCATTTTTTGTATTTACATTTTCATATTGATCTGATTATAGATTCATATTCTAGTCATGTTCCTCTTTAGCAAAGAGAATAGCTTCCTTTTCTTTAGAAACAGGAATAAACAAGGAGAGAATAGGTAAAGTCTTAGAAAAATTATGAACTATGGAGTATAGCAGGGAGATAATGGCAGATTGCCTCTATTTTCCAACTAAAATAAGAATCAAGGACTTCTACAAGAAGGGTAGAGAGGAAGAATTGAAGAAGAGAAAGAATAGTCATTAAGAAAAGTGAAATAGAGTCCATCAAAGAAGAATAAGAGGTTTTCTGTTAAACAGTAAGTACTCCATTGAAACTGTATCATGTAGTTGACCTAGTCAACATGGTGTTGTGATGCCTCTAACTTTTCAAGGAAAAATAGAAATTGTTGTTCATGATGTGAGAAGCTGTTCAGATTACTTAATTAATCAAGAAATACACATCAGGACAATATTTAAGATACCATCTTGAACACATTAAATCGGCAAAAATGGCCAAAAAAGAGATAAAAATCCTGTGTTGATGGGGCTACAGAAATATCAATAGTCCTCTATGTTGTTGAAGGAACAAATATAACTCAAGAAAGATATCATCGGGGCATCATGTATGCCTAGAAAGGTACATAGGCTGGCCATGGAACAAGCATTAAGGATAAGAAATAGATATCATAAGGTATTTGTGAAATATTAAAGGATATCAAAGAGGGGGTACATCATATTGGATAACTGCTATGGAGTATTTTATGGAAAGTCACAGACAAGAATCATATTAGATAAGAAGATATGAAGGGGAGCTCGCACATTGCTGAAATCATAAATCTGTTGACCTATCAAAGAAGTCTATATGGTAACAGTATTTCAGATTCTTTGAGGGAATGGACCATGTCATATCCAGATTTGAACATATGCCCCACTGTACCCAACATAGGACTTTGCATATTTTTAGTATTCAAAAAATACCTATTGAAATGAGCAAATAAGGGGATGAATGAATGACTGATTCTGACATTCAAACTCCACAAAAATATGCTATACTTTTATGTAAATTTAGCAAAGTATAGGTAATAAATCAATTTTCATGGGTTGATGAAATTTCCTGACATTTCTCAATTGGTACAGCCCCCAAATTTTTTTCACTGCAAACTTAAATGAGCTTAAAATTTGGTCAATATTTTTAGCAGATGTTAATTTTTAGTGCTTTCCAGGTATTTCCTTTGCAGTTGACCAATTTATGAATAAAATGAGAACTGACCATTAGAACTGAACTGCCATTCCTTCCAAAACATTTGAACCATGTCCTGCATGCCTTGTAGAAGAGTGGAAGGTGGAGGGGGGGGGTGCAAGGGAAGTTTGTTTGCCTCTATTTCTATGATGTCATTTCCCTTTACACTAAAGGTAGCTCACTTCATGTTCTTTATATTGACTTTCATTTCAGGAATTTATCTTCTGGATTTAATTTACATTGATTCTGCATACCCAGCTTCAGGAAGCATCATGGAAAATGAACAAAGATCGAATCAGATGAACAATATTCTGCGAATAATAGCTGATTTACAGGTCTCCTGTAGCTATGGTTAGTAATTTTATATGTTAAAACAGTAGCCTCTTTTCTCCAGCATACATCAGTAAAAAATTTGTATTAAAGTGCCTTCTCCACCAGAAATCTTTAGGTCCCATCATCATCATCATCATCACTCATATTTCTGTAGAGCTTGAAGCTTTCCTTACAACAACCCACTGAAGGTGGGAGTACCTCCATTTTACAAATGAGTAATTGAGGCACTAAAATTATATACATAATAAATGGCAGAGTGGGATATGAACTCAGGCAGTTCTCCTGAATCCAAGTCAAATATACATCTCTCCACATTTCCCCACCCAAAATAAATCTTAATTTTAATAACGGAAACAGATGCTGTAGGAATTCATAGAAAAGCCAAGAAGAAGTTACTGCTGCCAGTTTCACTCCTCTGCTTCCTTCCATGGATATAACCATGACATCATGGAGCATAAAGACATTGTAGTTTAGGAGAAAGAGAACTAGATTTGGAGAAAGAAAACCCAGATTAGAATTTTGGCTCATTATTTGCTAAAGATATGACCTTTCATTCTCCAGCCCTATATTTCCCTACCTGAAAGCGAGGGAGTTGGCTGTGTGATTGTTGAAGTCTAATCCAAAGGTGAATATGTGAGAAGTGATAGTCTTCCAAATAGCAGAACATGCTTTGAGATTCCCCCTTCTCACCTCACCATAGCAACCACCAGTGAAGTGTTTGGACCTGGCTTAGTGAGTGTTTGAACCAATGTGTTTCCCCAACATCCCAGATGTTGTTTTATTAACATTTGATATCTTGTTCTGGAAGATTTTAGTTGGACACAAAATAATCTAAGAATATGTGTGTAGAAGTAAAGAATGAAAGAGAAGACTTGTTTTAACTCATAGTAAGGGCCATCCTGGGATCTCCAAACTTCATTTGGGATTTAGGAACCAAAGGAGATTTAGGAAACATTACTTAGGGAAATTGTAAAGGAAGATACCCCTCCTGCTGCCCTTCAGCCTCGTCATTCATCTGGAGTATTGTAGTCATCTCTGGGTGCCACAAATTTAGAATGGGCATTGACAAACTAATTAATCCAGAGGGTGGTGAAAGGCCCAGAAACCTTTCTGTAGATAGTGTTTAAAGGTTAGTTTGGTTAGGTAAGTCTGGAGGAAAGAAAACTTGGTAGAGACGTCTTTCTTTAGATTCTGAAGGGCTATAATGGAGAAGATTAGAATTTGTTCTACTCAGTTCAGAAGAAAACAGCTCTTTGAGTGGAAATTGTGGAAAGGCAGATTTCCATTCATTATAATTGCTAGAAAAGCCTTCCTTAATAATTAAAGTGCTCCAAAAGTAGGCTGAAATGCCCTGGGGCAAGGAGTAGTTCTCTATTATAGGAGGATTTCAAGCAAAATCAAGATGAATACTTTTCAGGGATTTTACAGAGGGGATTTCCACTTAAGTAGTGATTGGACTCTTTCGCCTCCCAGATCCCTTATGCCTTTAAGAGTCTATGATTCCATGATTAGTTTGGTGCAATAGAAACCTAGCCTTTGTTTTCCTTCAAAAAACTTACTCATAACTTTTTTCCTGTGTAACTTTCCTATTTTAAAACTTATTAATAGAATCCTACCTTTATAAATGGAATATGCACAGACTCTTGGGATAATAGAATGTTAGAACTGGAAGGATCTCTGGAACATTAGAGGATTAGAACATGGAACATACAAGGCTAGAGTTAGGGCCTTATATTGTATTTTAGAATATAAAACATAGAATGTCAGAACTGGAAGAAAAAGTATTGAAATCCCAGAATTAAAATGGTTCTTGAAGGTCATCTAGTTCAAACTCTCCTACAAAGGAATCCTTTAATAAATTTGGTTTGCTGTACAACATGATATATATTCCTAGCAAAATCCAATGATAATAATAGTAATTAATTTGGATTTATATAGCAACTTTACTCATCACCTACTCCTAAGTCTAATGACTTCTTATTTGGTTATTGTTTTTTGGAACAATTTGGAAGAATGTTTAATTTTCAAAATCAATAAAATCAGGCTTTTAAAATTGATTGGGAGAAGAGGCTTGGAAGTTGAGGTAGAACAAGGGAATGATGGTTATGCAGCTTTCTGAGAAAAAAGTACATACCACACACTTCAAGTTAGATCTTTATTATTGACCTTTTCTCCATCCCTCTCTTAGGTCTAGCAAAAATTAAACTCTGATTTGTAGAGTTTGTCCATTTCTAAAATGTAAATGTTCACATTGAAAATTTAATAGTCAGATCTGAATTCTTTCCAACACACTCATAATGGGAGGTCCAGGCAAGTGCTTTTATCATAGAAGGAACTCCTCATGGTGAAACTCCCCTTCCCAAAACTGATTGACTCCTGCTCTGTAATTTAACCTTAGGGAATTGCCTAACTTTGGAAAATTCTAGATCCCAGTAGAAAATGAGAAATGTAATACTGTGAATAGTATTTAAGTCTTATGTGAAGGCTCTGAGGAAAAGCCTGCCACAAGAAAGAGTGGTCCTAGAATATTGAATAAACATACATCCCCAGGAGTGGTAGTGCCTTCTCTATGAAAGCTATCGAATTGGACAATTAAACTTAGGTTACACAGCTCATGTTTATTCTTAAATTCAGAAGATCACCATGATTGCTTGAGAAATAGATTCAACATAGCCTGTGCCAGCAAGAAGAAACAAAACCCTCAATCCTTTGAGACAAATATCCTAAACAGCAGCATTTTTAACGTCAGGATTTGGGGACACTTTTTCATTTATTTTATCTTTTTAAATAAACAAAAAATCCAGTGGTGGAATTATTGTTGAGCTCTTTAAAAAATAACACTTTATATCTAGTAGCAAAGCTTTTTAATATCTCTTATCTTGATTATGTCTTGACAATCATGAAAAATAGCTATTTCAAATCCCATAGAGTAGGGGAAAATGAAAAAGAATAGGCTCCTATGTGCTAGATAGTATGCTGAGTGCTTTACAAATATCAAAACAATCCTAGGAGGAACTATTTTTATCCCCATTGTACAGAAGATGAAATTGAGACAAAGAGAAGTTAGATGATCTGGGCAGGATCAGTATCTGAGGCCAGATTTGACCTTAGATCTTCTGGAGTCTAATCTCAACATTCTAACCACTGTGTCAAATTGAAGCTCAGAACTAAGGTGATTTTTCACTTGGGACTGAACACAGGTCTCCTGAATCAGTCATTCAATCAATAAACATTTATAATATGCCTATTCTTCCTACTAGGTGTCAGGCATTATATCAGTGGGAGGGATACAAAGAAAAACCAAAGACAGTCCCCATCCTCCCGTAATCCAAGCCTGATAGTCTTTCCAGTGCAATAGACTGCTCTTTGGCCAAGGCTGTAGTGCTTAGCTTTGGAGCTCATCCAGAAGAGGTGACCAAGTATAGGAGAGAACTAGAACCCAAAACACTTGAAGGATCTAGAGGAACTCAATTTTGAACCTCAATTTTCTTCATCTGTAAAATTAAAGGACTAAATGACTTTTCAAGTTCCTTCCAGCTAAATCCAGTGATCCTATGAACTGGGAATCTTTAACTTGGGTTAGAGGAAATGAAATTTAGTATGGTATAGTACATATGGCATAAATATATAAAGTTAGTATGGTATGGTATATATGGTATATATAGTTGAGTATCAAACTCAAATAGAAATGGGCCTCTGCTGCCATAGTAACTTAGAAAATCACAAATTAACATTATTTATGGTCTATTGCATTTTTCTTTATTTTATTAAATATTTTCCAACAATAATTTAATCTAGTTCAATTTTGGGGGAATGGTCTTGAGTTTAATCCTTTAGAATTCTTGAAAACTGGAAAAAAAAGACCCAAAAAATTATTTAATAGCTGTGTGACCCTGAGGAAGTTACTTAACCACAATTTCCTCACCAAAAAAAAGAAAAAAGAAAAAAAAAGAAAAGGAAAGGAAAAAGAGAGAGGAAAAAAAAAAAGAAAACTAGAAGGACTGGATTCAAGTCCCAGCTCTGACACATACTGGCACTGTGATCTGAGGAGTTAAGTCTTTTACCTTTCTTGTATTGTGGATGACTTGCTAAGATTGCATCTTTTTTTAAAAAATTACTAGCTACAAAAAGTTATCAAACTGTGCATACCCTTTAACCCAGCAGTGTTTCTATTGGGCTTATGTCCCAAACAGATCTTAAAAGAAGGAAAGGGCCCCACATGTGCAAGAATGTTTGTGGTATCCCTTTTTGTAGTGGCTAGAGACTGGAAACTGAATGGATGCCCATCAATTGGAGAATGGCTGAATAAATTATGGTATATGAATGTTATGGAATATTGTTGTTCTGTAAGAAACGACCAGCAGGATGATTTCAGAGAGGCCTGGAGAGACTTGTATGAACTGATGCTGAGCGAAATGAGCAGAACCAGGAGATCATTATACACGGCAACAACAAGACTATATGATGATCAATTCTGATGGACATGGCTCTCTTCAACAATGAAATGTTTCAAATCACTTCCAATTGTTCACTGAAGAAAGCCATATACACCCAGAGATAGGGATATGAAATGTGGACCACAACATAACATTTCCATGCTCTCTATTGATGTTTACTTGCATTGTGTTTTCTTTCTCTGATTTTTTTTTCTTATAGATACGATTTTTCTTACACAACAATGATGTGTGGAAATATGTATACATATATTCGATTTGTCAAGTATTTTAACATAATTAACTTGTAATGGATTTCCTGCCATCTAGGGGAGGGGTGGGGACTAAGGGGGAAAAATTTGTAACAGAAAGCTTTGTAAGGATCAGTGTTGAAGAATTATCCATACATATGTTTTGCAAATAAAAAGTTTTAATAAAAAATAAATAAATTACTAGCTAATTATTTAAAATTTAATTTAACTTTTTGAATTCATAAACACTTGTTTTCTCTCACATCCAATCCAACTCTGCTGTCATTTGAAAAAAGAAAAAGTTGTAGAGAAGGTGCTGACCTGAATTGGAAAAAGGAATTTCCTTGCCCAGGAGTTCCTTTTAATACTGAAATTGCCCATTCAGAAAATATTCAGTAAGGGAAAGCTTAGAGGTGATATGATTATTGTCTTTTAAGTATTTGAGATGTCATATGGAAGAAGGATAAGAGTTATTCTTCTAGATTCAACAGAGCAGAATTGTGGGTTATTATATGAGACACAAATTTTAATTTCCTTAAGGAAAAACTTTGCAATAAAAGCTGTCCAAAAGTGACATAAGCTATATCAGGAGGTAACAGGTTATCTATAAGTAGGACTCTCTAAGCAGACTAGATAACTACTTGTTGAGGATATTAGAGTAGGGATCTCTGTTTAATTGTAAATTGGATTGCATGACTTTTTAGGTTCCTTGCAGCTTTGAGATTCTTGTATTCTGTGAATCACTGCAGGTCATATGCAGGAAAACCTCCTGATTTTTCTGTGGTTGACCCATTAGTGGGTGAATACTGACCTTTTGTTCCTGTTGAAAAATATGGAGCTTGATTCACCCAGAACTTGGAACTCTAGAGCCCATCTGCAACCTATTGCTGTGGGTAAGGAAGACTAAATAAATGCCTCAAGATAGGGTGACTGTGACCGTTGAAATCAGCCCTATAATGGAGAAGTCTTGGGCTAGTAAGAGTTACTTTTTTTCCCTAAAATGGGAATTTTTCATAGTTCTCCTTTTGATGTCAAAAATGCCAAAAAGAAAAAAAAGGGGAAAAAAGGAAAAGAAAAACCAAAGGAAAAAGAGCTAAGAGAATGCTGACTGGTAAACACTTAAAGCTGCTATCTCAGATTCAGCATAGCTGCAAGTGAATGCTTCATCTCTCATCTTTTGCCTCTTCCATCTCACTCGCCAATTTTTTTGTTTTTCATGATGATTCCATCCTCCCAGAAAATCCATCAAGATCTCGGACTCATCTTTGACTCCTTCCTCTATGTCTAGCCATCCCAACCAATCAACTGCCAAATTCTGTATTTCCATCTCTGAAATATCTTCTTCATCCATTATTTATTCCCCACTCCTATTGCTACCACACTAGTTCAGGTCCTCATCTTTTCTTCCAGGACTATAAGAACTTCCTAATTGGTCTTTATTTCTCTGGTCTATCCTTTCTATAGTCTGCACTCCACACTTCTTCCAGAGTAATTTTCCTATTGTATTGTACATGTCTTTCCTCTTCTCAGAACCCTTAAGTGTTTTCCCATTCTCTACCAAATAAAGTTTGAATTCCTGATTCTGCCATTCAATGCCCTTCACATTCTGGCTCAAACCAACTTTATTTCATGTTACTTCCCTGATTATGCCATACATATTAGATGAGAAAGACAGATTACAAAGAGAGTAGACTAAAGGCATGAAGTCCAATTAGGCACAACCAAATGGATTACTCTGCATTTTTCATTATTATTCTGCCCTTTTGTCTTTCTGTGCCATAATGGCTTCTACCACTATTACTTATCCCCACTCTTCACCTATACTATGATTCTTTCTTTTTTCAAGTCTTTCCTTTCTTTCAAGTCCCTACTCAGATACTATCTCCACATGAAAACAACTTTCTCCCCTTTCACTCTCCACCTTTTCATGTGGAAATAGTTTCTTCTCCAGTTTCTGGTAGGATTTCTCTCCTTTGTACTTACCTCACCCTCCCATGTGTCATAATTATGTTTATACACAGACTTTGTTCAGTTGGATAGTCACCTTAAGGGAAGGGATTGCCTTTCTTCTTCTTTGTGTCTCCATAGCAGTTTTTGTAGACCTTTGTTCACTTACTACTTTCTTGAGGAATTGAGCCAGATTTTGTCTTTGAAATGATTTTTCTGATTTTTACAGATCACCTCATAACGTTACCACATGTGCAAAAGTATTTGAAGTCTGTTCGCTATATTGAGGAGCTTCAGAAGTTTGTTGAAGATGACAATTACAAGTAAGTCATACTATAATAGGAGATAGCCAACCTGAATCTTTGTGTCAGGATGATGGCTACCCAGGATTGGAGAGATTCACTACAATCCAAAACTGTTTCTTAGTTCTTACACTGGGATAGCTTCAAGTAAAGGACTCCCCAAATGAACAACCATTTTTATTGTCTAGCAAGCCTGAAAAGATGGAAAGCAGACATTCTACTAAAACACTTCATTTGGTTGATTTTATTATGAAACAATTTTTTCGTGATTTAAGGTTTGAGGTGGGGGGAGGTTTTACTATGCTGATGTGTTAGTGTGTTATTCCTCAGAATTTAGAGACACACTTCAAAATATCTAACTGGGTAACACAATTTAGGGTATCTCCCTGGATGACAGCAATATCTTGGTTTGTTTCATTTGATGACATGACTCAAGATGCCCATCTCAATTAAGTCTTGGGTATATATACTTCAGGATATGCCTTTGGGTGATCCTTATAGTTTCTCACTGAATGACATGGCTTGAGATATTTCATTAGCTAATATGCCTTGCATCATCCAATGCTATAAAACTGTTTATTCTCTACTTTGGACTATTTCATTGTATGATGTGTCTCAAGTTCTTTACTTGATTGACACAGTATAAAATATCTCATTGGTCACCAACTTTAATTTGTTTCATTTTTGTTGTATCTTGGGTCTTCTTATTGCAGATAATTTTCACATTGTCTCATTGGATGACACTTCAAGGGATTTTGTCTATGATTTACAATGTTAAGATTGCTAACCTAGTGAATTGTATGTGCTTTGATGTAGCAAACTAGGCTTTGAAAAGTAAATGTTTAAGTTAATAAAGAGATGAGTGAGTTAGAGAAAGAAAAGAAAAGCAGGATCTGAATAAGATCAGAAGAAGAAAAAAAGAAAGGGAAGGGGAGCTAGATAAACAGTAAGAAGAAAAGGGTGACTTCTCAATTCAGTCATGTTTAGTTACATAAAAGAAAAAGAAACTAAGAATTCTTATTAATGTCATGTGTGGTTGAGAAGTCCTGTAACCAAAAAGTTTCAGAGCTGAGAATATTCTTAGAGCAAAGAAAATCTTCTGCCCACTACACCAAGCCCCCCCCCCTACAAAAATCTTGATAGCTTCTATTTGGACTCTTGATGTGATGGGGAACTCATTTATCTTGGGGGTCAGCACATTCCAATGCACCTCTAATTATTAGGCTGTTCTGTATTATAAGGAGAAGCTGCATGATGTAGTAGAAAGATCCCTGCATTTATAGTCAGGAATTTGAACTTTTGGGTTCAGCTCTGACATTTGCTAGTTGCATAAGACTGGACAAATCATTCAATTGAAGACTTCAGTTGCCTTAAGTATTAAATGGGGACAGTGATATTGTGTAATTTGTAATAATTTTCAGAGGATTGTAAAATTGGAGCTTTTTGAATATCAAAGTATTATATATGAATTATTAATATGGAATCTGCCTCTCTATGTGATTGTCTTTCCTTGTGTAAATTAAAATGAATCTTCCCTACCATCCCCTTACCCTGGTCCCCACACAGGTGTGTAAGGGAAAGATTACTTGCTTTCAACATTTACAGGCCAGCCTGACTCTTTTGTCAAAGTCTTTTAAGTCTCACAAAACTAAATTAATAAATGATGCTACACACTTGGATGGACAGTCCATAGAGCTGTTCAAATTGTGCTAGATTTTGACTGGTTATTGAAAATAGACAATGAACTGGGCCCAGAATTAGAAAGAAAGAAGAAAGTGTGCCAGATTGCATTTAAGAAATTATGCATTCTCTTTTAGAAAAAATACCTCAGTATTTCTCCTCCTAGGATTCAATATGACTGTGAATCATGAAATCACTATCTCCAAAGTTAAAGTTGCAGATCACCACTTCAAAGGCCATGAAGAGATACATAGTGGAGATAGCACATTGCCAACCAAAACTGGGTACCAGAAGACACATTATCAAAAAGATGCCCAACTGTAACTTTGGGAGGGCTGGTTGTGCAACAAAAGAAGGAGATGGTAGGTGATGATTCCCAGTTCCAGAGCTAGAAGAAACTTTGAAGGCCATCTATTCCAACCCCATCATTTAAAGATGAAATGAAGTCCAGGGAAGTTAACAGATTTACCAAAAATCACATAAGCAATAAATGTCAAATATGAGATTTGTACCTGAGTCTTCTGATTTTTGAGTCAGAACTCTTTCCATCATATTTCAATGATCTGTTTGTGCTGGTGGTGTCATAGAATCTCAAAAAATCTAAAATAATGCCCTTACTATATAGGTTGAATCCCTATGAAGGATTATAGAACAAGGAAAAGAAATGCTAAATAATTTGCTAGACCAGTTCCCCTTCAAATCATCCTGAGAATTTCACTTATCAAAACTACAATGGAATTGGGTGAGGCTACAATTGGGAGACTCTTTTCAATCTCCACAATGTCCTTGTTTGCCCTTGAAGTCAACTTGGGGGGGGGGCAAAACTGAAAGGACTGGATAGAGTTGGAATAGCTGATGATTTTGTTCTAATTTTCCTTAGTAACCAAAATTGCCTTTCCCTGTGTGAGTATTATGAAGCTGAGGGTCCATAAAGGGGGTTTGCTCAAGGTCATAGAGCTAATCAGTATTAGAGTCAGAATTTGAAACATCTTCTGACTCCATAACAACTATACTTTCTACTATAACTTCTAACATATTAAAAATTCTCTAATTTACCTATCCTAACAAGATTGCATCTAGGAAAGAAATAGTTTTTGTCAATTACAACTGTTTTTCTCATTCCATCAACATAAATAACATTCAAATAGTCCTGATATTTTACAGGGTGTGCAATTTCTTCACAAGATATGATTATAAAACAATGAGAATTCCCAAGTACACAAAAAAAATCAACTTTATTATAGTTGTATTTTATAATACACCAGTGGTAGGAAGATTGATAATTTAGCCTTTTATCATTGGTCTACCAGTCTAATTCTAAGGATACAAATCTTAAATAACTTAAAACCTTCAGTGACAATCTAGTGCCAGCTGAATAAGGTAAATTCCTGATTCTGGCTTTCAAGGCCTTCCATAATGTAACTTGGTTCATCTGTCCAGCCTTATCTCATAATGTTTTCCTTCATTTATTTCAATGTTCATATAATATTCCCCTTCTTATATTATATCTTCATACAATAAATTGTATTTTCTCGATATGGATTTTGCTCTATCTTTTACTCTTATTCTATTCCCTTATATCTCCATTCCTTTGCCCTCATGCCTGAGTTAAACTCCCACCCATGTCCCTCCATTTAATTACTTTGCTTCCTGGAAGCATAGTTACCTCCCCCTCCAGGAAGTCTTCTCTAAAATTCAACTACATTGCTTTAGGTAAGAGGAATCTCTAATTTATACCAGTACTTTGCCTGGACCTTTTCTTGCTGCTTATCTTACTTTTTAGTAAGTCATGTTGCAGAGACATAATTTTTTGTCTCTATGCAGAGACACAGTTTTTTTCCTTCCCTTTTAGATTTTTTTTCTTATTAGATTATAAACTTATTTAAACTGGGACTATCTTTGGGTTCTTAGTACTTGGTCTAATGCATTCTACATTTTAAGCTCTTAATAAATAGTAGTTGGCTTAAACTGAATTCAGTTATAATTGCTCCTCAATCATTTTCTGGCACATTGGTAAAGACAGAGTCATAGAGACATTATTTCATTCTAGATCCTAGTTAATTTATTTTCCTGGCTTTTGAATGCAAGCTGTGAAGCTTGTTGAGACATTTTTTGTGCACAAAATTCATACGGTAACAAAAAAACAAGATTTGTGTTGTGTTGGTATAAAGATGTATATGACTGTGAATATGTATATTTATGATAGTGTTAAGATACAGGTGTGTGACAATGTGAAGGAGCATGTGTGTATGAGGATATATGTATGAAAATACAAAAATATGTCTGTGTTATGAAAATGTGAGAATACATGTGAGAGTATGAAAATCTGAGGGGCTGTGTGTATGTGTGTGTATGCAACTATGTGTGTGAAAGGGCATATGAGAGTATATGTGCATAGAAGAGTGTGAGGGGGCATGTGTGTCAGAGTGTGAGGGTATATATATATATATATATATGTGAGAATGTGAGGGCATGTGTTTGTGCACATGAATGGCCATGTGTAGTGTGTGAGATAGTTGTGGTAGCAAACTGAGTTACAAATTGGCTTGAAAAATAGTTTTGTGGTAGCTCCTAATTTTTAGTTTCTCTTAACCCTTGTAAGAACTTTCCTTTCCACATAAAATTTTCCAAGTGTGATCTCTGCCCCAGAATGTATTGGTTGGAATCCAAGTGGCCTTTGGTCAGTTGGATCATAGACAAAGATTGCTTCTTGCTCTTTAATTGTTTGTGACAGAATCATGAAAAGGACAATCAAGAGGTATTAGAGCTGCAGCTGACCTGAAAACAAAGAATATTAAAGCTAAAAGAGTACTTGAAGATCATTAAGTCCAGTATCCTTAGATTACAGAAAAGAAAACTACGGCCTAGGATAGAGAACTGATGTTCCTGAAGTTGCACAAGGAGTAAAGCAGTAAATCCATGGAACCAGCCTGTAGTGGGGTCTCACATTGGCTATCTGAGAAGGGCAGATCCATAAGGTTATCACAAATGGCTCCAGATTAATTCTTCCTAATTCCTACTTTCTCACTTCTAAAGCAAAAATACTTTTGGATAGGAGTTTTGCCTGAAGAAACCCTGAAGAATGAGACTCAAAGGCAAGGGGCAAGAAAAAGCACATAAAGCACACTGGAGTGAAGTCAAGGGACCTGAGTTCAAATCCCAGCTTTACTATTTATTATTGGTATGCTGTTGAACAAGTTAGTTAACCTCTCCGGGCCTCAGTTGTCTCATCTGTAAAATTAGGAGGGCAGCCTAGGTGGCCTCTAAGGTCTCTTACAACTCTAAATCTGATTTTTCCGCTTTGTATTTCATATTCAGGTCTTTGGGGCCAGTGAGTTGTTCATGGGCCCGATTTGTGAAATACAACTGAGTTGTACAAAATTTGTTGGAGCTAGCAAGAGTCTTGAACATCACCAGATCCAACTTCTTAATTTTACAGATGAGGAAAATGAAGTCTTAAATGGGAAAGTGACTTCCTTAAGTTCAGACAGCTAATAAATGGTAAAGATCTTGGATTCACTGTCGAGGTCTGTTTCTTCATCTATAAAATGAGGTATTAAACTAGATCTCTAAGTTACTAAACCTCAGAGTTGGTTGGAAGAATTTTGAGAGCTCATATAGCCCAACATGGACCCAAATATAAATCCTCTTTACAATATCCCTGACAACTTCTGGCTTCTGCCTGAAAATCGCTAGTGGAGTCTTTCCAGAGGCCATTGTACTTCTCTTATCGTGAGGATTGTTTTTTTTTTTTTTTTTTCCTTATTCAGAGCCAAAACCTATAACCCTATAATTTCCTCTCATTGCTCCTATTTCTGTCTTCTGGGGCCAAGCAGAACAAATCTAATCCTTTATAATTGCCTTTCGAATACTCAAATACAGAAAACAATCATGAACTGCTTTCTTCTCCCATTCCTCAACCCCCTTTTTTTCTCTTCAAAAAGCCCTACAGGATTTAGGGCTAATGGAGACCCTAGAGATCACTAATACCCATCCTTCATTTAGCAGATGAGCAAGTTGTGTGCCCTAAGAAGGTTAAATCCTGTGCTCACATAGGAGGTTACATGGCACAATGCTGCACTCAAAGTCAGGAAAACCTGAGTTTAAATCACAATTCTGACAATTACCTAGCTGAGTTACCAATGGCAAATCATTTAACAACTCTTGAGTCTTATTTTCCTCATCTGCAAAATGGGGGTAATACCTATTATATCTATTTTATAGGGTGGTTATGAGGACCAAGCCAATAATCTGTGTAAAGGACTAAGTAAACTTTGATGCATTAGATAAGCATTAACTATTGTTATTGTTGTTGTTTTGCAACTTTACATAGAGCTCATTATCTATCAGTCCATCACTGGACTGACTCAATGGACCATTCTTCTGGCTGTACAGTATTATACTTGTTGTTTGTCTTACATTCTCAAAGAGGATCAGTGATATCATGAGGATGATAACTTGTGCATGAATTGAATTTTAGGAGGCAGGGCTGTGC
Source organism: Myrmecobius fasciatus (assembly GCA_023553655.1). Lineage (NCBI taxonomy): Eukaryota > Metazoa > Chordata > Mammalia > Dasyuromorphia > Myrmecobiidae > Myrmecobius > Myrmecobius fasciatus. The sequence goes on along the minus strand of JAJPUD010007787.1, from coordinate 65,644 downwards.
AAAGTCATCAGTCTCACTTGCTCCTCAATAGTCATGAGAGTCCAGTGGCAAGACAAATGTTAAGATGACTGGCCCTGGCCCAGCATGAAGGGGGTGACCTTGGCCTTTTTAATCTAAGGTCTTTCCCAGTTTGTCTGGCAAGCAAGTTTGTCTGAAGCAAGACTCATTCAGTGATTATGGACTAGTTAAGGACTGAGACAAAAGATGGCTTAATTTGCCATGACTAGAGAATCATTCTGGAAGGGGAAAACCCTCAGAGTTTCTAGCCAGAACAGAAAACAGTTGTTATATGGGCAGTATGTAAATTACTAGGTTGATTTCTCATGAATGATTATAGATTACATTTAGGTGATTCTGTAATGTTCTGGAACTCTATGGAGTTGGTACGAAGATACTAATGGCCAAGTGTGTACCTGGTGATTATTTCCCCTTAGAAAAAAATTTGTATATCCCAGACAGTCCTGGTTGATTACAGCAGTCATAATTGCCACTGAACAAGCTTCTTCAACAAAAAAGACATTTACTGTTCTTGGAAAGGGCACCCCACTGTGCAAATGTTCCCCACTTACATTCTTGGATAAGATATTCCATTCATGTGACAATGTTAAGGTTCCATGGACAGTAGTTTTTCATTAGCTCTAATATCCTTTCAAAGAAAAGAAGGAAAATGGTCTATAAATATTTTTTACCATGAGCTAATCCTTGGGCATATTGCAAACCATGAGTCACTACTATTTAAATTTTGAAGGATGTTTAAAAATCCCAAACGTTGATTCTGAGCAGTAATGTTTGCCTGTATTTTCATGAGGATTTTTGTTTTGTTTAATGTGGGAAACCCACCCACTGAGGATACATTCATTTTCTTCCCCACAGCTTACTGAGTCTGTGTTTTGGGCAGTTTGATTGCAAGGAAAGGGGGAAAAAATCAAAGCTCTCTGTGGAAAGAACAGGGTGGGGCTTTCTGGTGAACAGAACAGAGGCAGCTTCTTGTGGCTCACCCCAAAGAAATCCCCCAACCTTATATCTTGCCCCAAGTACTGGCACTTCCTGCAAAGGGGCATTTATCTAGATGAGAGAGAAGGCTCAGTCCACGGCTCTTTCCCAGCTCAGGGACAGTTTTTGTGGGGATGGTGGAGGAAAAAGTCATCACAGTGGGACATTAGAAAAATCTCTAGGCAATAAAAGGTAAAGTGAAAGAACAGCTGATCTTAAATCAGGACATGCAGATTCCAAACTTACCTCTGATGCTTTATAGAGGGGTGACCATAATAAACAAGTCACAACCTTTCTGGGCAGCAGTTTTCTTCTCTGTCAAATGGCGATAGTGTCATGTCTACCTCCCTCACCTAGGGTGAGAAAGCACTGAGTATGCCCTAAAGTGCTATAGAAAAGGGAGTTGCCCTGGCTCAAAGCATCTATCATGTGGGACCTGTTAAGTTAAAGCAGGCTGAATAACAATAGAATCTCATTGTTGGAAGGGACAGAACCATGGAATTTCAGTTGGAAAAAAGGGCCATATAGTCCCACCCATATCTGAAAAATAATACTTCTTGCAATAAATTTAACAAGTAGAGGTAAAAGTCTTTTTTCTTAAGACCACCAGTGACAGAGAACTCATTATCTCCCAAGAAAACTCCTTCCATTTTTTGGATAGCTCTGATTTTTAAGTTCCTATTTCAATGTGTTGTGGAAATTTGGCCTCCTGGTGCCAGATTGATTAAAACCAATCCTTCCAGGTGACAATCCTTGAAATGCTCAGAGAATCTTCTCTTTCTCTGGCCCCTGCTTCTTTGCCGCCACCTCCCCATTACCATATCCTGAGTTATTCATTCTGCTTCCATGCCATTCTCACTCCTATCTCATGGTTTGTCTCCCTGGCCATAAAGCCAGGAAAACCCGGATTCAAGTCCTGTCTTTGATATATTACTAGCTATGTGATCCTGAGCAAGTCCCTTGGCTTCAGTTCTCTAGTTAGAGAAGGTGTGACTTCCTTTGGTGGAGGGAGTTTCCTTATCCTAAGTTATCCTTTATCCCTCTAGTAGAATGTAAATTCTTTGAGGGCAGACTCTTTTCCCTCTTTCTCCCCCCATTAAGTCTCCAGCACCAAGTAGAGAGCCTCACCCAGAGCAGACACTTAATAAATTTTTTATTGACAAATTAAATTAATTGAATGGACAGGCTTATGAAGGAGTCTAGAGGGGAGAGGACTCAGGGCAGAGAAGGGTTGACCTTGGCCAGGAGAAGGATCACCTCTTAATCAGAGACTGGAATATTGGGGGAAAATGGAGGAGAGGTGAAAAGAAGGAATTTCCAGATGTTGATTTGGAGAGAGAAGGACACGTGAAAAATGGCTTCTGCTTTCTTGGTTTTCTTTGTCGAGAGAGGAAGGGAAAAAAGATTGCAGGAAACTTTAGGAGAGACACGAAGATTTGGAATGGCTGCCTTGTATACTGCAATAGTTAGTCATGGTAACTAGATGCCTCATTGGAAAGAGCACTGGGCCTGAAGCCAGGAAAATCTGAGTTCAAATCTGCCCTAAGAGACTTACTATGTTACATTGGGCAAATCACTTAGAGATTTAAGAGTTTCTTCATCTGCAAATACTGGTAATAGTAGCACCTACATCCCAGGGTTGTGAGGATCAAATGAGATAATAAAAATATTTTGTAAATAATGCTGCTCTATATAAATATTAACTATTATTAATAGTATTACTGGTAATGGTCAAATAAGTGTTATGATCACTCTTGTGAATGGCCTAAATATAGAGATCATGGAAGCTGAGTTTGATGAGCTGAAAGGCAAGATGTTCAAGGGGACATCATTGTGTAAATTTGCACCCTCAATTATGAGGAGAGTTTTTTGGGTAGAGAGGAAGATTGCCAACCTAAAGCTAAACTCATTGAGAATGATGGAGCTGGTGGATGACTGGCATTAGATTTTGCATCAGTTATTAAAGATAGATGGAGTGAAGCTCAAGAGATATTTGGGTGGGGGTAAGAGTAAGAGTAGCAGAAGAACAGTGTAGACTTGGAAGTGAGGGACCAGGAGTATACTTAAAGGGGAATGAAAGAAGGAGAAAGTGTAAGAAAAGAGTGGTCATGGACACAGTATCTTCAGAGCACATAAATGGCACTATCACCATCCTCTCCTTTCACTCCCAGTCATTACTTGGGGCCAGAGATAAAGTCGCTGATTGTGGAATTTATAACCTGATCAGGGAGACAAGAATATATACAGATTGCTAAAATAACAGTGCAGGTAGAATAAGGGTCAGTATGGGGGATAAAGTCCAGCCTTGGTGCTTTAAAAGCTGTCATGGTATAGAATGTTGCCTGGAACCTGGGTCAGCTGCTTGGAAGGCAGCAGTGTTCACTACTATACGACACATGCAGTAATATTATCTTGAAAATAAAAGACAATAACTAGTATAGTAGTAAGAAATCCTAATATGACAGTGTAGGAGGAATAAGAATTGAGTCTGAGCCCTAGTTTTACTGTTTAACTAGTGGGAAGGTAAAAGGAAGAGAATAAATATTTATTAAGTACCTACTACTTGTCAGGTACTGTGCTAATCCCATTACAAATATTAACTCATTGTATCCTTGCAATGGCTCTAGGAGGTAGGCACTATTATTATTTCTCTTTTGGAGTTCAGTAAATTGAGATAGTCAGAGATTAAAAGTGACTTGTCTAGGGTCATACAGTTAGAAATTATTTAACTGAAGTTGAACTCAGGTCTTCCTGTCTCCAGCATTCTCTCCACTGCATCATCTTGATGTCTGTAAATGGTAACTTAGTCATGTAGTTTTCAGCAAGTCACTTAATCTCTCAGAACTTCATTGGCAAACTGAGCATAATGTACAATAACATATTACCTAACTCAGAGTTGTTTTGAGAAAAGTGCTTTGTAAACTGTAGCACATTATGCAATATTATTCCAATTCTACCTTTGCCTTGCAACTGCAAATCCAGTTCTTTATCAACACCATGACCTCCAAGCCCTCAATCCCTTGGCTGTCTCAAAGACCATCAACTCTGCCCTGGCTACACTCTCCCCCCTTCCCCATCTTGTCCCTTTGGACAACTGCTTCAACTCCATACTTTTCTTGAGAACAGAGTTCTCATGCTCAAAGAGTTAGCAAACTGTGCATACCCTTTGTCCCAGCAGCATTTCTATTGGGCTTATATCCCAAAGAAATCATAAAGAAAGGAAAAGGCCCCACATGTGCAAGAATGTTTGTGGCAGCCCTTTTTGTAGTGGCTAGAAACTGGAAATTGAATAGATGCCCTTCAATTGGAAAATGGCTGAATAAATTATGGTATATAAATGTTATGGAATATTATTGTTCTGTAAGAAATGACCAGCAAGATGATTTCAGAGAGGCCTAGAGAGACTTGCATGGACTGATGCTGAGTGAAACGAGCAGAACCAGATCATTATACACAGCAACAACAATACTACATGACGATCAATTCTGATGGTTGTGGCTCTTTTCAACAGTGAGGTGATTCAGGCTAGTTTCAATGATCTTGTGATGAAGAAAGATATCTATACCCAGAGTGTGGATACAACATAGTATTTTCACTCTTTTTGTTGTTGTTTGCTTGCATTTTCTTTTTCTTTTCTTTTCTTTCTTTCTTTTTTTAACTGGTTTGAGTTTTCTTGTGCAGTATGATAATTGTATGAATATGTATGTGTATATTGGTTTTAACATATACTTCTACCATAGTTTAGTTATAGTTAACAAATATTGGACTACTTGCCATCTAGGGGAGGATGTGGGGGAAGGGGGAAAAATTGGAACACAAGGTTTTACAAGGGCTAATATTGAAGAATTGTCCATGCAAATGTTTTAAAAAATAAAAAGCTTTAATAAAAAAAATTTAAAAAGAAAACAGAGTTCTCTTCCTTCCCTGGAGTCACTCATGACCATACCATATGACCAATCTTCTCCTCTAAGACATGGCCTTGGATCACTGCCACCATCTATTCCTCTTACTCTGATACATGGAGTTGTATAAAACAGGCGAAAAGCAATTAACTCTACTGGTAGAGTCCAATACAGAATACAGTGTCCGTACTGCTACCATGCTGGTGCAAGCCTTCATCTCCTCACACCTGGACTGCAACAGCTGCCAACTGGTTTCTCCATCACAATCTCTCTCCATTCTAGTTCACCCACCATTTAGCTGTCAAAATTACTTTCCTCTATGACCTTCAGGATCAAATATAAAATGCTCTTTTTGGCATCCAAAGTCCTTTATAATCTGCCCTCCTCATCTTAACAGTTTTCTTATGTCTTCATTCCTTTTCATGTACTCTGCAATCCAGTGACACTGATCTCCTTGCTGTTTCTCAAACAAGATAGTTCATCTTCCATCTCTAGGCATTTTTATTTGCTGTGATTCCTGCTTAGATGTCCTTAAAGAACCAAATAAAATGTCATCTTCTACAAGGAGCCTTTCCAAATCCCTCTTTTTTAAAAAAAATATTTTATTCTGAGCTTAAGAGATAAAATAAGCATTTCCATAACAGAATAGAATGGGGGGGGGAGATGATTGCTCTTGAAGTGCAAATCTATTAAGTACAACTTGATATTCCTTTTGGATATATAATAAAATTAAATATAAAGTAAAGCACAGTGCTTGACATGTAGTAGGTGCTTAATAAATACTCATTTCCTTCCCTTCATCTACCAATTAATTAAATGTTAAAACTAGGGCTTGGGCTCAATTCTTGTTTCTTCTACACTACCAAATCAGGACCTCTTACTACTACACTAGCTATTGTCTTTTATTCTCAAGATGACATAAATATATTTTAGTTATTTTCCTTTTTTTTCTTTCTTCCGCTACCCCCTCCCATTCTAGAGATGTTTACCATTAAATACAATTATGTATACATAGGGGTGTGTGTGTGTGTGTGTGTGTGTGTATGTGTGTGTGTGTGTGTGTGTGTGTTTGGGAAATTATTCTATACATACTTCTACTTTATCAGTTCTTTTTCTGGATATAGATAGCATCTTTCTTCATAGGTTCTTTGTAGTAAATTTGGATATTTAGAATAGTCAAAATTTCTTAGTTGCTTAAAGTTGTTCTTAAAACAATATTGCTTTTACTGGTTCTGCTCATTTTGATCTTCATTGTTTATGCAAATCTATCGATGTTTTTCCTAAAGTCAATGAGTTCATTATTTCTTAAAGTACAGCAGTACTCCATCCATCTTGATCATATACAATAACTTATTCAGCCATTCCCTAATTGGTCCTTCTTTATTCTAATACCTTCCCTTCCATTGATCTTTCTTGATTTCCTCCCCATTAGATTATAAACTCCTTAAAGACAAGGAATGTCTTTTGTCTTTCTTTGTATTCCCAGTGCTTACTTAGTACAGGGTCTGGCACATAGGTGCTTAATAGCATTGTAAGTATTATTTAAAGAAGGGAAAAATGTGGGCTGGAGAAGTGATTTGAGGTGGTCTTTGAAGAATTGAGCCAGATGAAAAAGGATGACAGGAATTTTAAGAAAAGGAAATAACTGTCTCATTAATTTATTTGGAAATATCTAGTAAGTGTCAATTATGTTCAAGGCACTTCTCTTCAGGACATTCAAGGTAGATGTGCTATAACACATGTGCTTAGCCTTCTAAGAGATGAGTTGTAGTAGAAGGAGGACCCAAGAGAGCAGAGTGGACAGTATGAAGGCAGGAAAAGACCACGTCAAGGAAAATGGGAAATGAGTCTAACATAGGGCCTTGAAAGCCAGATATAGGTGTCTGGATTTGAATTAGTAGGTCAAGGATGCCCCTGGAGTAGCAGGGGACCATATGAGTACCCGGGGACCATATGAGTACCCATGAGACCATGAATACCATCCATGGGTATGAAGCCAAGTGACTTCAGTTCTTACGAGCAAGATGACCCTGGTCAAGGTACTACCCCTCCACTGTATACATCAGTTTCCTTCTTTATAAAATGGGGCAGGGGAATAATACTTTGGAATCTAGCTCCACAAGGCTGTGATGAAGATGGTGTTTCACAAGCCTCCATGGGCTCTAGAAATGGGACTTGTACATTCCTCTCACCCTGTGCCTGTTTTTACTAATGTTGTAGAAGATCATGTATCACTTCTGGCATCCTCACAGCAACTGAGTAAGAAAGGATGGGAAGTGTGAGAAGTCTTCAGGGGATACTGGCAAACCTCAAGGCCTGGAAAAGGTCCCAGCAGCTTCAGTTGGAGAAGCTGTATCCCCTCTGCCCAGGACAATGTGTGTGCCCTTGTGGTCGGAATGCCTCCTAGCCCTGTCATAGAAAAAGTCACAGGGGAAGAGCTCCCAGGATAGGGGAACAGGTGAGGATGGAAGTTATGAGATAGCCCTCCTTTGTAATCCCATCTCTTCTAAAGAGAGGAGCAATAAGGCTAAGTGCTGCTGGCTTATTTTCTAACTTTCATATGGAGTTACCTACTTTATGTTCCTTAGAGAAAAATAAAATGAGGGAAAGTAGAAGAGATGATCCCTAAGGTCACTTTCAGCTTTAGATTTTAGAATTTAAAGATAAGATTTCCTTACATCTTTATTACTCATGATTTCCACTTTTAATTCAATATACATTTATAAAGCCCTTAATGTATACCCTGGGTTTGGTGTTAAATGATGCAAATGTAGAAAATGGTATAACCCTTGACCTTTAGGAACTTCACTTTAATAGTCAGATATGATATTTATACAGATATGTTATAATTCAAGGAAGGGAGTAAAAGGAGTAAAGGAAAAAAATACCCAAGTGAAATGTGCCAAGGGGGGAAACTTCTTTGGTGGAGAAGGTAGAATCTCAAGAGGCAAAAATGAAGGAGGGAGAGCCTTCCAGGAAAGGGAAAAGTGGTCGAAAGCACAAGGTTGGGTAATGGCAGGAAGGATTTAGGGAATAGGTAGAATCATTGGACTGGAACAGAGAATGAGAGAAAAGAAGTGAAATAAAAATCAGGCTGGAAAAGAAAGTTAAAGCCAGATGGAGGAAGGCAAGCTTTTTCCTGAAATGCGGCTGACCTGAGCAGGGTGGGAGCTTTTCTGACCCCTGCTTCTCCCTTCCCTCTCTCCTTTGGGTAGAAGGCTGCTCGAACCAAACCTAGCCACGCTGTCATCTGGGGCCTGGGAGCTGCAGCCCAGAGGTGAGGTGCTTGCAGGATTTTGGCATCCCTCCTGGACCTCAGGACTCAGCTGGAGGGAAAGGTGTGGTTTGGTGTCCCAGGCCAAAGGAAAGTTTCTTCTTCCACCCTAAGGAACCCTGGATAGCTGCCTCTGCTCCTCTGGCTCTGTGTGTCTGCTGTGTCTGCTTAAGAAATCCTACCGGGTTCTTGTCGACAGCCTCATGCCCACACAGTTGACAGAATTATCTTTCTAATAAAGACCTATTGACTCCTTGGAACCTAAGCTGAGACCGAGTGATTGGGCCATTGGAAAGAACCTCCTGCTTCCCTCCCCTCATCCATCCCCAACCCAGTGGACTTCTTGCACTAACAGCTGTCCAGATGACTCCTGCAGGCTGATACTGCATTTCCAGAGTAACCTTGGAGTTCTCTGATGCCTTGGCTGCCATTGGCCTGTAGGAGCATCCTCAGGCAGAGTAGCCTCTGGATTCTTGTGTAAAACTCTCACAACCCAAACTCATCACTTCTCAGAGGCTGGCTCTGTCTTCTGAATGGCTTTGCCATTTTTATAACCAACATAAACATCCTCCTGTTCCCAGGCACAAAACCTTGAAGAAACAAACTATTTCAAAATCAGGAAGCTAGAGCTCATAAAAATGACCTAGTATGTATATTGGGAGTTGGTTTGGGGCACACTCCATGAAGCATGCAGAGGAATGAGTCTGTGGGGTCCATCTTGTAGAGCATAACGGGAAATGAGCTAGACCTCTTGCTGAAAGTAGGGACCTTCCCTGATTGCCATGTTATATGGAGGGAAGTGGCCACTGAGGCAGGAAGAATCTTCTGTTCAGTAGTCTTTGGAGTAACTGCCCTCCAAGTTTCTCTTCCCTTCTCTCAAATATGTGGCTTTAGGACTCTTGACAATTCTTGCAGTTATGAGGTAGCAGAGGATGTTCCCCTTTCTGGTGGCAGCAATGGTGGCTACATGAATATGGCAATGTATGCTAGCCTAGAAAAGAATCAAGACTGGATTCCCAGTCGCTGGCTGTCTTTCTGCTTTGTGTACTTTTCCCCCATGCATAAGTAATTGGACAGTTTTCCTGAAATGGATGTTTTCAGCCTTGATGTTCATGAGTTCAAGAGTTCCTGGGGCATCCTCTTGATTCTCTTGAGTTTACCAGTGTCCTTTCTAAACTGTAGCACCAGGAGCTGAAGACAGAACCCCAGAGATACTCTTACTTGGGTAGAGTTTAGTGAAGCTATCATCCTACACATTATGTTTCTATTAATATAAAAGATTGCATTTGCCTTCTGTCTCACTGTTGATTCATATCAAGTTTGAGGTCTGCTCAAACATCCAGATGTTTTTCACACAAGCTATTGTCTAGCCACACATTCTTCATTCTTCAGAAAATCATAGATTTAGGGCAGAAAAGGACCTTAAAAGTCCTTGGCATTCTCTACTACAATCATTTTGGGTTTTCTTGCCATTTCCTTCTCCAATTCATTTTACAGATGAGAGATCAGAAGCAAACAGGTTTAAGAGATTTGCCTGGGAATCCACAGCTAGTAAGGGTCTGAGGCCAGATTTTAACTCAAGAATATGAGTCTTTCAGATTGCAGAACTGGCGCTCTATTCACTGCACCACTAGCTGCTCCAATTGCTTGAATACTTTTCCTTTATGGAGGCAGCCTTTTTTTTTTTAATGGTTTATCACACTACTGGTTCATTGAATTTGTAATCCACTAAAATTTAGAGATCATTTTCAAATAAATTCATGTCATATCACATATCTTATAGAGTTGATTTTTTTGAAACCAAAGTATAAAATTTTATATGGGTTCCTTTGAAATTTCATTATATCCAATTCACCAATGTTATTGGCAAATTTGAAAAACATTCTCTCTAGACCAGGCCTTCACTTTTATTCTCACTTAATTTTCTTCCCTTCCCATACATAAACCTGTAGTTATATTCAACTATACATTGTCCTCTGTTTATTCCTGAATTACTAGGCCTTTTGTCTTGCTATGGTGTGTATCTTGCCAAATCTCAACCCTGGATTATCCCTACCCATTTTCTCCACTCTTCTCATATACTGCTAAAAGTGGTATTATGTAGATTAGAACCACTTCAAATTCATGTTACCTAATTTCAACTGAACCCTTAAAATTACAATTTTGCCCTAATGACTCTACCACACTCCCTTCATTGGCCATTCTGAAACTTTTTTTCTCAAGCCTCCTACATTACATCTTGCCTTAAAGGATTATACCTCTTATTTTTACTCATATAAAAAGAGACTATACAGCATTAGCTCCTACTTCACTTTTATTCTATATCTCATAAACCCCTTGCATAATTCCTGACTTTTTTCTTCCTTTCTTCTACTCTCTAATGAAATGTTCTTTTTATTATCCAAAACCAATCTTCTCATATTATTTCCTTCTTTTCTTCTTTCCTCCTCTCCTTCATTTCTGACCTTCCTTTTCTTCTTTTTTCTTCTTTTTAAAATCTTATTATTTACTGACTCCTTCATTTCTGCCCACAAGCATTCCTTATCTTCTTCATTCTTGTAAACAACATATTGTAGGATTCTGGCTTTTAATCCAGTCTGCTACCCACTTCTGCTTTATGGGAGAGTTCATCCCATTCACATTCACAGTTAAAATAACTATATCTATATTTCCTGCCATCTTATTTATCCAAAGTTATATTTTTCTCTTCCCTTTCCCTTTACTCCCTTCCCCCCCTCCCCAGTACTTTATTTTTGATGACCACCTCCCTCCAACAGTCCTCCCCCCTTTAGAACCTCTCCCTCCCCTTTACACCTTTCCCCTAATCCTTCTATCAGTCTATCCCTTTCCTTTCCTCCTTTACCTCCCACCTTCCCACAAGGAGGGTCAGGCCTTTCTTTGAATCCAGATGTATCTGATATACTCTCTTAGAGCCCAATCTAATGAGAGTAAAGTTTACACAATACTCATCACCCTCCCTTCCTTCCCTCAATTATATTAGATCTTTTATATGTCTCTTTATGACATTTTGCCTTATTTTACCTCCTTTACTTTTACTTTATTTTGCCTCCTTTCCCCCCCTTTTTTTCAGTATGGTATCCCTTCCACCTCTAATTTCTTTTCCATTATTATCAAAGAAAAATCAAATTATACCCCCATTCTTTTTTTAATTTTATTTTATTTGCATAACATATGTGTGGGTAATTCTTCAACAATAACCCTTACATAGCTTTCCGTTACAAATTTTTCCCCCCAACTTCCCCACCCCTCCCCTAGATGGCAGGATATCCACTACATGTTAATTATGTTAAAATATTGGCAAATCGAATATATGTATACATATTTCCAAACTTATCATTGTTGTGCAAGAAAAATCTTATCTACACAAACGATATATCAGATAAAGGAAACACAATGTAAGCAAACATCAATCAAGGAGTATGAGAATGTTATGTTGTGGTCCACATTTTGCATCCCTCTCTCTGGGTGTATATGGCTTTCTTCAGTGAACAATTGGAGGTGGTTTGAAACATATCATTGTTGAAGAGAGCCATGTCCATCAGAATTAATCGTCATATAGTACTGTTGTTGCCGTGTATAATGATCTCCTGGTTCTGCTCATTTCGCTCAGCATCAGTTCATGTAAGTCTCTCCAGGCCTCTCTGAAATCATCTTGCTGGTCATTTCTTACAGAACAATAATATTCCATAACATTCATATACCATAATTTATTCAGCCATTCTCCAATTGAAGGGCATCTATTCAATTTCCAGTTTCTAGCCACTACAAAAAGGGCTGCCACAAACATTCTTGCACATGTGGGGCCTTTTCCTTTCTTTATGATTTCTTTGGGATATAAGCCCAATAGAAATGCTGCTGGGACAAAGGGTATGCACAGTTTGATAACTTTTTGAGCATAGCTCCAAATTGTTCTCCAGAATGGCTGTATCCGTTCACAGCTCCACCAACAATGCATCAGTGTCCCAGCCCTCCCACAACCCCTCCAACATTCATCATTAACTTTTCCTGTCATTTTAGCCAATCTGACAGGTGTGAAGTGGTACCTCAGGGTTGTCTTGATTTGCATTTCTCTGATCAACAGTGATTTGGAGCACCTTTTCATATGACTATAAATAGTTTTAATTTCATCCTCTGAAAATTGTCTGTTCATATCCTTTGACCATTTATTGATTGGAGAATGGCTTGAATTTTTATAAATATGAGACAATTCTCTATATATTTTTGAGATGAGACCTTTATCAGAACCCTTGAATGTAAAGATGATTTCCCAATTTATTACTTCCCTCCTAATCTTGTCTGCATTGATTTTGTTTGTACACAAACTTTTTAACTTAATATAGTCAAAGTTATCTATCTGGTTTTCAATTAAGAGTTCCAGTTCTTCTTTGGACATAAATTTATTCCATCTCCAAAGGTCTGAGAGGTGAACTATATTACATTCCTCTAATTTACTTATAGTATCACTCTTTATATCCAGATCATGAACCCATTTAGATCTTATCTTGGTATGTGGTGTTAGATGTGGGTCAAGCCCTAATTTCTTCCACACTAGTTTCCAGTTTTCCCAGCAGTTTTTGTCAAATAGTGAATACTTATCCCAAAAGCTGGGGTCTTTGGGTTTATCAAAAACCAAATTGCTATAGTTATTGCCTAGTTTGTCTTGTGATTCTATCCTATTCCACTGATCGACTACTCTATTTCTTAGCCAGTACCATATGGTTTTGATGACCACTGCTTTATAATATAGTTTTAGATCTGTATACCCCCATTCTTTAAGGATATCCTTAGTAGAGATATAGTTCTCAAGCATTCTTTCCTTTTTTACCTTTTTATGCTTCTCTAGAGTTCTGTGTTTGGAGGTCAAATTTTTTGTTCAGATCTGGTCTTTTCATTAGAAATAGGTGAAATTCTCCTGTATCATTGAATGACCATCTTCTTCCTTGGAAGATGATGCTCATTCTAGTTGGATAACTTATTCTTGGCTGTAATCCAAGTTCTTTTGCCTTTCGGAATATCTGATTCCAGGCCCTTCGATCCTTTAATGTGGAAGCTCACAGATCTTGTGTAATTCTAATTACAGCTCCTCAGTATTTGAACTGTTTCTCTCTAGCTGCTTGCAGTATCTTTTCCTTGGTGCGATAGTCCTGAAATTTGACAACGATATTTCTTGGGGTTTTAATTTTGGGGTCTCTTTCAGGAGGTGATTGGTGAATTCTTTCAATGCCAATTTTGCCTTCTGATTCTAAAACCTCAGGGCAATTCTCTTTCATAATTTCCTGGAAGATAGCATCAAGGTTCTTTTTTTCATCATGGCTTTCAGGGAGTCCAATAATCTTTAGATTGTCTCTCCTGGATCTGTTTTCCAAGTCAGTTGTTTTTCCTAGGAGATATTTTGTATTTTCTTCTATTTTTTCATTTTTTTTTTGTTTTTGTTTGATTCTTGAAATCTTATTGAGTCATTTACTTCTACTTGTTCAATTTTAATTTTTTTTTTTGCTTAGGCAATTGGAGTTAAGTGACTTGCCCAAGGTCACACAGCTAGGACATGTTAAGTGTCTGAGGCCAGATTTCAACTCAGGTCCTCCTGACTTCATGGCTGGTGCTCTATTCACTGCACCACCTAGCTGCCCCTCAATTTTAATTTTTAAAGTATTATTTCCTTCAGTTATCTTTTTTAGCTCCTTTTGTAGTTGGCCAATTGAATTTCTTGGTTCAATGCATTCTTTTTTTCATTTTGCCAATTTTTTTTCAGTGAATTGTTGTCTTTTTCCAATTCACCAATTTTGTTTTTCAGTGAATTGTTGTCTTTTTCCAATTCACCAATTTTATTTTCCAGTGAATTGTTGTCTTTTTCCAATTCACCATTTTTATTTTCCAGTGAATTGGTGATTTTTTCCAATTCACCAATTTTGTTTTTCAGTGAATTGTTTTCTTTTTCCAATTCACCAGTCCTGTTTTCCAGTTTTTGACATCTCTGTTGCACTGATGTCACTTCATTTCCCCATTCTTCTTCTAGCTCTCTTTTGAGATTCTTTATGCAATCTTCCAGGAAAGCCTTGTGAAATGGGGACCAGCTCATGTCCGCCTTTGTGGCTTTATCTGGGATTGTTTTCAGAATCTCAGGATCTGGGGACTGCCCTACTTTCTCTCAGTAGAAGCTGTATATGGTGAGAGCTCTCTTCTGCTTCTTGCTCATGTTTTTGAGCTGAGGAACAAGCACAGGACTGGTAGCTGTTTCAATTTTCCCCGGGGCAATTTGCCGAGTTGATTTCCGGTGCAGGGCTGGTCGGCTAGATCTGCACTAGGACCACACTTTCAGCTGCTCTCAATCCACCCTTTATCAAAGGCAGATCTGTCAAAGCACCTGCCTGCAAGCAGCGCAAAGTGGCCCAGGCGTCTCCCAGGGACTTCCTGGCAGCCTAAAATCTGCCACTCTGTCGCAGTGCGTTGTAGTCCAAGTGTTTGGTGGAGCCCTCACTCCAAAACCAGTTCGAAGGCTCAATTTGTCTGGGTCTGAGGGAAGGTCTCAAGAGCTCACAGAGAATGTCTGCAGTTCGCCATCTTGGCTCCGCCTCTATCTTCTTCATTCTTAAAACAAAACAAAACCTTCTTTTGAAATTGTTCCTCAATATATGCAGCCAAAAGATATGGACAAGCAATTTTCAAAAGAAGAAATACAAACTACCAATAACTTCATGAAAGAATGCTAAAAATCTTTAATAATAAGATATATTACTAGAAACAATGAGAAGGAATAAGAGAAATTACTCCTAAGTTTTACTTTATATCCAATAAAACACTAAAAATTTAAGTGTTTGGAGGTGAGGCAGAGTTTAAGTGACTAACTCAGGGTCACACAGATAATAAGTGCTTGGGGTACAATGTACATTCAATTATTCTCTGACTTCAAGGTCCAATTCTCTATTCATTAGGCCATGTAGATGCAAGATTCCTTGGATTCATAAATATTTGTAGCAGCACTTTTTGTTGTAGAAAATAATTGTAAGGGAAATAGGTGTTTCCTTGTAATTGGGGAATTGCTGTATTAATTTAATGGAATAGCATGTCATAAAAAATGTCATAATTAAATTTTTTGTCATAATTAATTTTTAAAAATTTTGGAAGACATATTTGAAATTATTTAGAGAGTGAAATAAGTAGACCCAGAAGAACAATTTATATGATAACCAGGAATACATATGTATTGTAATACATATATATATTTTTGCATACAAGAAAACAACATTGAATGACTTCAAAACTCTTAACAATGCAGTGACCAATCTTGACTTTATAGGACTAATAATGAAGCAATCCTCCTCCTCAATATAGAAGTGGCACAGTATAGATGTGGGGGGAAAGCACCTATTTTCAGGCATAGCTAGTGTGTTGATTTGTTTAATTTATGATATTTTTTATAAAGTAGGAGTGGAGGTGGTGAAGTAAAAGTGATGTTTAAAAAAAAAAAGCATTTATAAACACTTTAAAAAAAGACTTTCCCTTTACCTTACTTCCCTTAAGCTATCATCCTCTCTCTCTCCCCCCACCTTCCATTGAGAAGCTTCTTAAAAAACAAACAAACAACAACAAAAAAAAAACTTGTCTGTGCTTCCTCCCCTTACTTCCCTTCCTTTTTTCATGCAGTCTTAAGTTCTAGACTTATTACTTCTAACTTATCATTCAGTTGAAACTACTGTCTCTTTGGTGACAAACAGTAGATTTTACATTTAATCCCAGTTTATTTCCACTGGTATTTATCATTTCTGAAAAATCTGTTAGGATCACTAAAGAAAATCTCAGATGAAAAAAAAATCAGTAAAACCTTGGCCACTTTTTATTCCCTTGAGAAGGCGTGCACTACTGTTTTTGAATGCCTTGTGGCATAAACTACCATTGCATGAGTTGTTGTTGTTTCAGTGGTGAATGGGCTTAAGAAACCTACCTACTTAGACTTATATATTTTATGGAAGAATTTCCCTAAGAATAGGCAAATAAAGCTTTACTTTAGTTCATTCTTGAACATTCTCAAAAGAAAAAAAAGAAACTACTTTTTCTTTGAGTTTTCATGCTGTTCTTTTTTGGTTCTCCTCTCTGTTCAATCCTTCTTAGTCTCTGCTGGATCATCCTCCATATTTTTTTTTTGCCCTTTATGTATAAGTGTATCGCAGGGCTCTTTCCTGGCATCTCTTCTCTCTCTAAACTTAAATAATTATCAGTTCTATATAAATGGTCTATATAGATCTATATAGATGGTCCTGTTCTCTCTTCTAATCCCCAGTTACATATCACCAGATGCCTAATAGATATGTTCAGTTGATCATATCACAGGCATCTCAACCTCAAAATGTCTAAAACAGAATTCATTAGACTCCTCAAAATCCTTCCCCTTTACTTAAATTCCCTGTTTTTAAGAGCACTTGTTCTCATCACTTAGGTTCATAATCAATGAGTCATCATTGGCTCTTATGTTTTCTTCACTGCCCATATCCAGTAAGTTACCAGATCTTTTGTCCAGCTTTTGCATTCATTCTTTTCTCTCCAATCACATGAACCCTACATTCATTCAGAATCTAATTACAATTAATGAGCAATAGCTTCTTCATGAAGCTCTCTGCCTCAAATCTTTTCCTTCTCCAGTCCATTCTCCACACAGCTACAAAATTGATAATACTATAGTACAGATTTTTCCCTCCTCAAGAAGATCCAGTGGCCCCCCTCCTATTTCCAGGATAAAATATAAACTTCTCTATTCTCATATAATACATTTCACAAATTTTTAGAGTATTAATACTAATTATTCTCTTAATAATTCATTCTAGAAATTTTACAGAAATCAACTTCAAGTTCATTAGTCTTTAGTTCAAAGATGCCATTCTCTTCCCTTTTGGAGAAAATCTGATTATTTGTCCTTATCATTTCCTATAGCACCTTTCCCTTTCTAAGAGTACTGATAGCAGTTCAGCAATCATATCAATCTCTCCATTTTTTTGGAAGAGAATCAAAAGCACTTTTGCTATATTTCAGAGATGTCAAACCAGGATTTAAGGTCTTGGAGCACACTGGGAGGAGCATCAGCTCCCCATGTCCTTTCTTTCTTTTTGTTTTGAGTTTTGTATGCTTTACTTTGGGTTCATCCAGTGGAGTCTGATTTACTAGCAACTGATCCTCTCTGTGTATCTTTTGAGAGAGTAGAGATCTCCCCAGAGTTGTCACTCGGCTATGGGTTGCAATAATGATTTTGAAACATGACCAAGGTATTTCCAAGACTAATTTAGTCACTAAAAGAGTTGTGTATAATGACATATGTCTCCCAGGCTTTGATGACTAAAACATCCCTGATAGTATCTTCTGAACCCCTTCTCACATCTAAGGAATGGCTGTGGAGAGAGGAAACAGTAGCTGATATTTTTTTCCCAAGGAATTCATACCAGTAGTAAATAGGACAAATACAAAGCTCTCTGGCACTCCACAAAAGCCTCCCCACAGATGAAATAAATTAATTAAACAATGCTTTTTACATCCGCTTGTTCAACCAGCTATAAGTCCATCTAATTATATGCTATAATTCCTCCAGAGTGTAACCATGTAATAGATAAGGACACAATGAAAGAAATTGGTTAAATGATTTGCTGAAATCAAGAAACATTATGTCTGTGACACATTTCATTTGGTTCTCAGTCAAGAGACCCAAATACAATATAATTATGCAATAAGTATAAAGAAGACCAGATACAGTATTAAAAGAAATTTTTGGAGGAAGAGACCAATTTCACCTGGGGGAATAGTGTTGTTAGAGAAGGCTTCATGGAAGAAAGAGCACCTGTGTTGAACCTTAAGGAAAGGAGGGATGGATAATAACAGATGAAGAATCCATGCCAGCTCAGTAAACATTTTTGAATGGTTATAAACCATCCTGTAGGCTGTATCTACTTGCTCATTAACTATTCCAGTTCACTTTTTATTTGTTTAATCATAGAATTTAAGAGTTAGAAGGGATCACACAGACCATCAAAGCCAACCTGCATAAGTATCCTTATAACAAACAGTCCTAGAATTTGGTCAGAGATCAATGTTTGAAAATGTCTGGAGATTTTAGTGGTCTGCAAACTTAGAATAAGCTAACAGAGTAACCTGACAGACACAAAAGCTGGTAGGCTCTTAAGCTCTGATAATAGGTGCCTCATGTACAGAATGAGGGAAAAATTGATCAGGGATACTTCACCCTAGCTAGATCACATCTATATGTTTGGATTTAGTTCCAGTACATTTTAGGAAAGACACTGATATATACTGGAATGTAGAGCAGGGGTTTTTACCTGAAACCTATAAACACTTTTTAAAACTTATATAACTATTTCATTATCATTGGTTTCCTTTGTAATTCGATTCATTTTATGTTATGCATTTAAAATAGTATTTCTAAGAAGGATTCTCTGTAGACCTCACCAGATTGCCAAAAGGTCCATGACACACATACAAAAAGATTAAGAACTCTTGATCTAGGGGATGTCTAGGAGAACAAGAAGACTGGAAACCATGGCAAGTGAACTTTGTTTAAAGGAACTAGGGGCATTTAGCCTGAAGAAGAAGGGAAATGGTAGCTGTCTTCAAACATTTAAAAAGCTGTAATATGGGAAGGGCATGAGATTTGTTTTGCTTCATTGACCAGGGAAGAATAGGTGAAAGTTGAAAGGGCAGATTTAGGCTTAATGTAAAACATTTCTAGTAATTACAATCAGCCAAAAGTGGAATGTACAGCCTCAAGAGATAATGACTTGAGGCCTTCAAGAAAAAGCATTACTGTCAACATGGGGGTCACAAACTAAATAACCTCTGAGGCCTTTTCCAACTGAGAGCTTGTGAATACATGATGTCAAACTCTGGTTTAAACCTCCAAACAGTCAATCAGTAAATGCTCTCATTTCTTTCTTTGACTCTCCTGAATTCACTTCCTTTCCTGCCATTCCATCTACAACAGTTCTAAGCCTAAGGCCATATTACCTCATGCTCTTTTATGGTCTACTCCTGGAAGAGAAATGTCTTACCTGGCCCATCACATCAGGATTTAAATCCCAGCTCTGATAGTTGGGAGGTATCATGGAGTGGTGGGAAGGCTAGATTTGAAATCAAAGTTCTTGGGTTCAAATCTTGCCTCTCTTTTTTACCATTTGTATGACTTTAGGTAAATCACTTCATACCCTTGGCCCTCAGTTTTACATATATTAAATGAAGGACTTCAAAATATTTCCTTGAAGGTTCTTTCCTTCTCTAAATATATGATGTATTGACCCTCTTAGCTTTGTGCCAGTTGTTTTTTTCTCCCTAAGCTTCAAAGAATCCTTGATTTAAAGCTGGAAGGGGCCTTAGACATCATTTATACCAGACCTTTCCTCTCCCCCCTTCTCCACTGACTTGTTTCATAGGTGAGAAAACTAATACCCAAAAAGATGAATTTTCCCCATTTGTAAAATGAAACTGTACCTACTTGCTCATTAACCATTCCAGTTCACTTTGTATCTGTTTAATCATAGAATTTAAGAGTTGGAAGGGATCTCACAGGTCATCAAGGGCAATCTGCATAGCGCAGAGATGGTAAGGGGATCAAACATATTACAGGGGGACTCGTTGTTGGCACTGGGGACAATTGGCACTGGATGGCAACTCTATTGCCCATATGCAGTTGTAGGTTGCCATTCCAGATTGCAAAGGAGTGCTTAGGGTCAGTTACAAGGGAGCAAGAATCCTGGTTGAATTTCTAGAGCAAAAAAGAGTGCCAACACTTGTAACTGGAGGAAAACAAGTGACCTGGTCACAGAAACAAGAGGAGCAAAACACTTGTGGCTGCAGGGGAGCAAGGGCTCCTCCTGGTAAAGACTAGAACACAGACCATGGGAGCAGTGACTACATCTCTTCCCAATCACACCACTTGGAAGCACCAAAAGCTTGCAGACTTCCAGAAGTAGCTCTAAAAACAATAGCAAAAAAAAAAAGCCTAAAGCTTTTTTAGTCCCCATCCCTAGATGAGAAAGGTCCAAGTTTGACATAAAGTTAAAAGTAAAGAAATATTCTGGGAAAATGAATAAACAACAACCACAAAAGAATTTGACTATAAAAAGTTACTATGGTGGTAGGGAAGACTACAACTCAAACTTTGAAGAAGAAAATAAGGTGAAAACAGTTAGAATCAAAGTCCCAAAGAAAAATTATAATTAGATCTAACTCCAACAAGAATTTCTGGAAGAGTTAAAGAAAGTAATAGTGTTAGAGTCAAAAATAGGAAAAGAAATCAGAGCAATGCAAGAAAATTATGGGAAAAAAGTATTAATAGGTTGGTAAAAGAGCCATGAGAAAATAGTGAAAAAAACAAAACAGAATTAGCCTAATGATAAAAGAGGCACAAAAAATTCACTGAAGAAAAGAATGCCATAAAAAGCTGAATTGACCAAATGAAAAAAAAAGAGGTGCAAAAGCTCATTGAAGGGAATAATTCCTTGAAAATTAATGACTCCATGAGACTTTGGGAGACAATAAAATAAAATCAGAATAATGAAAAAAATAGAAAAATGTGAAATATCTCATCAGAAAAAAATATGAAATATCTCATCAGAAAAAAAACTGACCTGGAAAAATAAATTAAGGAGAGATAATGTAATAATCATTTCAATATTTGAAAGCTATAATTTAAAAAAAAGATCATAGGCATCATATTTCAAGAAATTGTCGAGAAAACCTACATTAACACCTTCTGTATAGAGGATGAAATAGAAATTAAAAGAATCCATTAATTACCTCCTGAAAACAATTCCAAAATGAAAACTGCCAGGATTATAATAGCCAGCCTTATTCTCAATTATATAAGGAACTGAATTAAATTCATAAAAATAAGGGACATTCCCCAGTTGATAAATGATCAAGAATTTATTTATTTGTTTGAGTTCTAAACCACAATACAGTTTATTTCTTATGGAGAAAACAAAACCTTAATTTGCATTGTCTCTCTAGTTTTCATTTTTTAAAATAGCATTTTATTTTTCCAAATACATGCAAAGTTAGTTTTTACATTTACTTTTGCAAAACCTTGTGTTCCAAATTTTTTGCCCTCTTTTTCCTCCTCCCCACACTCCTTGAGAGTAAGCAATGTGATATGTTAAACAAAATCTAAATTCATCTAAACATATTTCCATATTTATCATGCTATACAAGAAAAATCAGTTCCAAAATAAACACAAGCAAATAACAGCAACAACAGCAATGAAAAGTGGAAAAATTATGCTTTGATCCACATTCAGTCTCCATAGTTTTCTTTCTGAATATGGATGGCTCTCCCCATCACAAGACTATTAGAATTAGTCTGAATCACCTCATTGCTAAAAAGAGCCAGGTCTACCAGAATTGCTCATCACATAATCTTGTTGCTGTGTACAATGTTCTTCGGGTTCTACTCACTTTGCTTAACATCAGTCCATGCAAGTCTCTCCAGGACTTTCTGAAATCATTCTGCTGATTGTTTCTTATAGAACAATAATATTCCATTAATTCACATACCATAACTTATTCAGCCATTCCCCAGCTGATGGGTATCCCCTCAGTTTCCAGTTCCTTGTCACTATAGACATTTTTGCACTTGTGGATCCTTTTCCCTTTTTAATAATCTTTTATCTTTTATATTATTTTATATCTTTATATATATATATATATTATATCTTTTATATGATTTTTATGATGCAGTAATAGCACTGCTGGTTCAAAGGGTATGCACAGCTTGATAAACCTTTGGACATAGTTTCAAATTGCTCTCCAAAATGATTGGATCAGTTTATAACTCCACCAATAATATTTTAGTGTTCCAGTTTTTCCACATCCCCTTCAACATTTATCATTATTTTTTCCTGTCATTTTAGCCAATCTAAGAAATGTGAAGTGGTACCTCAGAGATGTCTTAATTTGCATTTCTCTAATCAATAGTGACATAGAGTATTTTTTCATATGACTAGAAAGGGTATTAATTTCTTTGTCTGAAAATTTTCTATTCATATCCTTTGATAGTCAAAGGATTTAAAAGGCAGTCTTTAGAAGAAGAAATCAAAGCAATCTGTAGTCATGTGGGGGAAAATACTCTAAATCACTATTGATTAAAGAAATGCAAATTACAACTTTGGTGTATCACCTCATACTTATCAGAAATGACAAATGAGGAAGGAGTTGAAGGAAAATAGGTATACTAAAAAACTATTGGAGGAGCTATGAACTTGTACAATCATTCTGGGGAGCAACTTGGAACTATGCCTAAAAGGCTATAAAACTGCATTTTCTTTGAGTTAGTACTACCACTACTAGATCTGTAAAAGAGGTCAAAGAAAAAGAAAAATGATATATGTGTACAGAAATATTTATAGCCTTCTTTTGTGTTGGTAAAGAATTAGAAATTGAGAGAATGCTCACCAATAGGGAAATGGCTGAACAAATTGTAATATATGATTGTGATGGAATACTATTGTATTATAAAAAAAATAAGAAGTTTTTTTTTGTTTGTTTATTTTTTGCTGAGGCAATTGGGGTTAAGTGACTTACCCAGGGTCACACAGTTAGAATGTGTTAAGTGTCTGAGACCAGAAGTCAGGTCGTCCTGACTTCAGGACTGATGCTTTATCCACTGTGCCACTTAACTGGCCCAATAAGGGGAGAGGGTTAGAAAAGAATGTGAAGACCTATATGAACTAATGCAAAGCAAAGTGAGACGAACCAGTTGATAATTGTATATGATAACAGTATTATTGTAATGATATCAACTATGAAAGAAATGGTTACTCTGATCAATACAATGATCCAAGACAATTCCAAAGGACTCATAATGGGAAAAATACAATCCATATCCATAGGGAGAACTAATGAATTCTGAGTGCAAATTGAAGTATAACTTTCTCACTTTATTTTTATAGTTGCTTTTTTATGAAAGGACTAATATGAAAATATTTTCATGATTTCACAAGAATAATTAATATCATTCTGTTTGCCTTCTTGGTGGATATAGAGGAGTGGGAGGAAGGGAAATTGGAATTCAAAATTTAAAAAGAAAAGAATGTTAAAAAATTTGTTTAAACGAATAAAGGCAAACAAAAAAATGAAAGGTTAGATTAGATCAGAAATTCTTATTTTCAGGGGTCTGTGAACCTGAATAGGAAAAATTGGTGTCTTTATTCCTATTAACCTTTTGGTTTTCTTTGCAGTCCTACATATTTTATTTTATGCATTTAAAAACATTATTCTGAAAAGAAGTTTGAAGGCTTCATAAGATTACCAAAGGATTAATAACTCAAAAAAGGCTAAGAGCATCCAGCTAAATGTCTAAGTTTTTGATCTTATGCAGAGCTCACATTGATCAGTCCCCCAGATCTTTACTTGGCTGCTAGAGGTAAAAGATGTCAGTAAAACCCTTTAGAGCTACACGGAGCTATCTGAGTGGGCCTGTGATTGCCTAATCTCAGCCCTGGGCTCTACACCTCACCACCCACCATCTAGTTTGCTTGTCCCCTCAATGTCTAGATCTTCATTGATGTCTGCCTGCTTCCCACCTTCTGTCTTGAGCTCTGGGTCTCTCGTCTGCTTAGCATAGCTCAGTCTCTGATTACTCTGCAAACCTTCTCAATTTCTAGAGCATCTCTGGTCTTTCCCTCCCCAATCCAGCAGATATATACCACAATACTGATTTTACCATCTCTTGTTACTCACATCCTGAGACACAAGAATCAACACTGGCTTTCTGTTATTTGTAGGTTCATGTCTAAACTCTTAAAGTGATTGTTTTTGTTTGTCCCCACCTTCCTTAGCTTTTTCTATTAGCCTTGAGTTTGAACTCCTTCTGTCTAGCAGATTGTCCTGCTCACAGTCCCTATACCCTACCATAATAATTCTGTAGCAACTAATGTCTCTCTAGTTTCTACCCTTTATTCTATCCTAGAATGCCAAAAATGGAAAATGAGGGGATTAAAACAAGGGGTAGTAGGAATTGAGTTAACCACACTGACTCCATCTTATGATTCAATTCTGGAGCTAGTTCAGTTTCTTCTCTATCCAATAATGGGTCTAGTCCAATTTCTGCCTTGTGAGAAACTTTATTCAATTGTGGGAATTATGAGAAAACCCTATTGCATCATTTGTACCTAACCTTCCCTCACCCTCATCCCCCACCATGGCCGAGAGGCTTGATCAACTCTATCTGCTATTTAGAAATCATTAACTAGGAAACCTAGGTTATGCTGACCAGAAACTTAGTCAGATCTGAAGAGTTTTATCACAGTTATACATCTCAAGTAACCCATATGTCTTATCTGACTACTGGCTTAATACTAGTCAGTCAGTTATTGTTCCCATGTTTTGTTTTGTTTTTTTTTTTTTTTTTTTTTTTTTTTTGGGTAGAACATAGATACTTGGGGGAATAGGATACTTTTTTTCCTGATTTCAGGGAATTACATCTGTTCATTCTCTGTGTCCCAATTTGGAAGGTCCTCAATCTTTCCTCTAATTAGAAATCAGTTGCCTAATTTTGTATACTGACTATTTTCTTTTAATTAATTGGTCTTTTTGATTAATTGTTTTTAAAGTATAAAAATCTGTTTCCCCTGTATTCAGGGTCCAGTAACAAAGCTTAGGGGCCTGCTCCCAATTTGTTGATCAATCGTCATGTGTTGCTTAATAAATCAATATGCTT
Source organism: Myrmecobius fasciatus (assembly GCA_023553655.1). Lineage (NCBI taxonomy): Eukaryota > Metazoa > Chordata > Mammalia > Dasyuromorphia > Myrmecobiidae > Myrmecobius > Myrmecobius fasciatus. The sequence goes on along the minus strand of JAJPUD010007787.1, from coordinate 40,746 downwards.
GGAAAACCTTTGTTTCCTCAGACTTTCACCCTCTAAAAAAGGATATCAGAAATTATCTAGTCCAATTATCCAAGGCCATTGTTTTAAATGGTAAAGACAAAACTCAAGCACAGGTTTTCTAGCTCTAAACCCAATGTCAAATTTTATTTTTTCTGCTTAACTTTTCCTCACCGGTCCTACTTTTGACAGAACACTACATGACTTTTCTCTTTCTGAATGTTTATAAACTATTTATAGTCAATGCCCCACATTATAGCACTCAATTATGCATTGAGGGGTTTTCCAGGGGGTTCTGCACAAACACGTTTTCTCAACATGCTCTCTGCCCTGTACTTATTATTGTATCCACTGTAGAATCAGGATAATGTGAGCTTACAGCTGGACACTCAGGAGTCCCTTATTAATACTTGCTCACTAAATTTTGTCACATGAGGAAGCGAGCTGTAATCATTCCTCAGCAAATGAAAGGATATTATCATCTTCCCTAAGCAATTTTTAATCCTTCATAGTAGAGAGCGAGGGGTTTCAAAGCTCCATTTCCAAAAAAAAAAAATTAAGCAGGTCTATGGGTTTCTCACCACCCATTCACACCCACTTTCCCCTTCCCTGCCCTCCACGCACTCTCTACCAGTCTGGGCCAATTCTCATCAATGAATGCTGCTTCCAACACCCCAATTCTCCAATTTCTTTCTGTAACCCACAGATAAATGCAGAGTAGAGCCTTTCTCAGAGTTAGTATTCTTCCACCCCCAGCTTCAGAACACATCTTTTTGTCAATGACTGATCTTACCACAAAAGGATATATATAATTCACACAAAAGTCAAATTGTGGAAAGAATTCCAGACAGTGTAGGGAATGAGGTCATCAGGTACAAGATCCCATATGACCATCTCAACTTCATACTCACATAATATTCATATTTTATTTTGTATTCAGCTCACAGAGAATGCAAGCTTCTTGAGAGCAGGACAATTTCATTTGTAAAGAAACATGTATACCTAGTTCCTAGCACCCTGCCTTACATATGGTAGGTGTTTAATATTTTTAATTGAATTAAAAGAGATCTAATCAGGTCATAGGTGATGTCCAAGTGTCCAGAGGTGGCCAATAGAGCCACAAATTAGCTAGTTTTGACTAGCTAATGATTTTAAAGGAAAAGAAAAAAAAAACCAGTTCCAGGCAGACTGTTTTTGAGATAGCTTTCATATTGTTCTGCTCTTCAAGTTAGCTGATCTGTTCACTGTCCTTGACACATGTTAGTACTATTATTTCCTACCCATGCTATGCTGTCCCCTCAGTGATAAGCTAGATAGACTCAGCTCCACTTTCATTGAAAGTAGATAATTGGTGGATGTGGTCCTAGTCCTGTCATTTGTAGGGCTCATTAGATACTCTAGTGGGCCTTTTTCTGGATTCTCAGTATTCTGTATCTGAATTTATAGCCTGACTAGTATGACTGAATTAGAATGTAGAAGAGCATACATGGCCTGGCATGTCAGTGCTAGTAGGAGCTCAGGAGAGTTAGGTTAAGTTGAATAGTCAACTGCTCCAAAATGCCACATATATTCATTTCTGCTGCAAGATTGACCTTTATTCTTGCAATGGACAGCATGCTCTGGAATCCCCTCTCAGTTCAGTTGGTCAGCTAAGAGGCATTTATTAAGTACTGTTTTTAAGTTCATCCCTATGGAGTATAGATACTATGTATTAACAAAGAAAGGTATAAACACAACAGTGTCCAAGGGGCTCACCTTTTGACAAGGGAGATAAAGTGCAAATAACTAGATATATGGAGAGAGCTAGTGTAAATGCAAAATGATCTCAGAGGAAAGGCTCAAGCACTTAGTAGTGGAAGGAGTAGAGCAGGAAATGCTTCTTGCAAAAGGTGAGGTTTGAACTCAATCTTGAAGAAAGCTGGGAGAGCTAGGATCAGACTGACTTGAGGAGGAAGATCAGTTCTTGCATAGAGAAACAGAGTAAAGAATCAGGAGTTGACATGCCCTAGGTGAACAACAACAGGTAGGTCGGTGCAGCTAGATCATTGGATTTGTCAGTCAATCATTCAGTAGATATTTAGTAAGTGCCACCAGGCTCTTACTAAAGCTCTGAAGTAGAGTAATTTGCTCCAGGTCTGTTCCTGGAGCTCTGTGCTCCAAGCTCTGTGCTAAGTCTGAGGATATAAAGAAAAGCAAAAGAAATTTTTTAATTTTAATGCAGGTATGCTGACTTTTTGCTGCTATGCCAAATTACTTCATAACTGATTATCCTATTTTACCCCTCACACAATTTTATGTGTATGAAGTGAAAATTCAAAGTTGATTTAATTTGTCTTTCTCATATTATTAATGTAGAGCATTCCTTCATGTGATTGTTGGCAGTTTATAATTCTTCTGAAAGCTTTTTTGATAACATCTTTTGGCCATATATATTGAGAAATGATGTATTCTTATTAATCTGCCTCCTTTCCCTTTATATCTTTGACATCAGACTTTTGTTATGGATTTTTGAAATAAATAATTTCTCATTTAATAGTTTGTCTTATTATTTTGGTTGCATTGATTTTGTTCATGCCAAAACATTTTAAGTTTTGTTTAAAAAAATTATTCCACCATTGTTATCGTTTGTGTGTGTTTGTGTGTGTTATAAATTCTTCTCAACCATAGACTTGAAAAGTATATCTTTCCATTCTTCTCTATTTTTTAAATGAAATGACATTTTATTTTTAGATTAATCAATTCAAATTAATTGTGGTATTTTATATATTAAAATATCATTAAATATTAACAAAATTATTAAATCTAAAAAATATTAATCTAAAATTATTTTCTGCCAAGCCACTTTCTGCTTTTCCCAACAGTCCATATGCAGAGTTCTTCCTCTAATAGGTTTCATTAGCACAGTTGAATTATTCATTTATTTCTGGATCTTGCTTATCTAATCCATTCCTCAAGTTGATTTTTATTAGATGGCCAAGATATATCAAAGATTAGCATGCTTTCAAAATATCATTGCTCCGTCCAAATCCCATGTCTAGGCTGAAAAGGATCTGGAATAGTAGAAAGAGGTCAAGAAACTGGCCACATGTCCCAGCTTTACCATTTACTAGCTTTGGAACATATTTGACTTGGAGCAAATTATTCTATTTCAGAGACCCATTTTTTTAAATTTATAAAGTAAAGGAACTAGAATAAAAAATATCTTTAAATTCCCCTCTACCTCAATTAGTCTGTGTTTAAAGATTTCATCTTCTGGTTTTAACATCCTGTTTTCTTAGGGCCTTTCCAACTCTGACATTCAGTATTTCAAGGTCTCTTCTAATTCTAAGTGGGTGTTCTAAGGATCTTTTGCAATTCTTGTGTATGGTTTTTAAGGACTCTTATAATTCTCTCTATCTCATTTTCTTTTACTAGAAGTGCACTTAAAGTAAAGTAAAACACAATGATCACAACACTACAAATGGACATTGTAACCACAAAGCAATTGGAAAAGAATGCTTCAAAATTATTAAAATAAATGAATAATCTTGCCACCACCCTGAGATTTCCCCAAATTTGGGGAAACACTTTCTGTAACACTTTTGTGGAAGTGAAAGGGAGAAGGGGATTATTTTTTTTAATGTATTAATAGGTTTTGCTGATATTTTTTCCATTTCTTTTTACTTTTTAAAAATTTACTTTAAGAAATAACTCTTTGGGAGTAGGAAATGAGAGGGATTCAGGGTAATAATTATGTGCAAAGCAAAAATGTCAACAATTTTTTTAAAAGGAATTTACTTAAAGTTGAATAATTCCTCAAACTCTGACTTTTTTTTTCCATAAGTTAAAAACCTGTTGATATATTTGCAATTGATTGATCAATATACACATCATTTATTTGAGTTAAACTTGGAGGCAAGAAAACATTATTCTCAAGGATTCTCCCTCATTTTTGTCTTCCCCTTCTCACTGTCAAGAGTTCATGGCCAGAGTCATGAATTGATTGGTTAATAAGGTTTTTATTTTAAGCTTGACTCTACCTCAAAGGTTCTTAAACTTTTTTGTATCATGGACCCCTCAGGCAATTTGGGAAATCTATGGACCCATTCTTAAAATAATATTTTTAAATATATAAAATAAGCTATGTAGGATTATATACTATTTTCAAAATTTCAGACGTTCTAAATAAGAGAACTCCAGTTGCCCCGACCTCTACATAGCAGGAACTCTCCTCTGTGGTAGGGATCTGCCATATCCTTTCTCTCCAATCTATCAAGACTTCCTCTAGCTTTTTGCCCTCCCAGTCTTGGATCCTGACCTTCATATTGCTTATTAAAGTTTGGTAAATTGCTCTTCATCCTCAGGCTACTAATTCTATTTGTATCTTAGGCTTTGATTTTCATGTTTTTGCCTTTGAACTGAAGCAAACCTACATAAATCCTGTGAGAATATCTCTCTCTGTTGTTTAAAGAAACCTTTGGAGTTTAAAGTAAATTAGGTCCTAACTTCCCCATTACTTACTTTTAAAAACTTTAAAAATTCATTTTATTTTTAATTTAATAAAACAAGCATTTCCACAATAGCAGAATAGGAAAAAATTATTGCAGATGAAACTGTGACCTGTTATATACAACTTACTATTCTTTTTTTTTTAATGAGAAGGAAATATTTTGTTTATTTATTTATTTTTATTTGCAAAACATATGCATGGGTAATTTTTCAACACTGATCCTTGCAAAACTTTCTGTTCCAAGTTTTTCCCTCCTTTCCCCCAACTCCTCCTCTAGATGGCAGGTAATACAATACATGTTAACTATGTTAAAATATATGACAAATCCAATATATGTGTATATATATATATATATATATATATA
>JAJPUD010007787.1:0-26712 GCA_023553655.1 Myrmecobius fasciatus | reverse complement strand
CAGCAGAAGACTCCCAGGTGTGTGAAAAGCACAATGCTCCCACTCCTTTTCCGACTCCTGTTCCAGCTCCCTGCTCCAGCTCCCTGCCCCGGTCTCCCTGTGCTGCAGTCTGGGTTCAGCAGACCACCCACCTGCCCAATTAAAACAGACCTGTTTTGAGGTTCTTCCAGAGTATCTTCTTCTAGAATCGTGTTGTTCTCCAGATATTGTGGATTTTTTTTTGCTTCAAAATCAGTCTAGAGGCTTCATATGTTGTTGGTTTGAGGGAAGGTTAGAGGAGGTTACAGAGACTCCTGTCTGATCTCCGCCACCATGGCTCCACTCCCGGAAGGAAGTCCAAATTATCACTCTTTACAGATGACATGATGGTATATTTAGAAAACCCTAGAGACTCAACTAAAAAACTACTAGAAACAATTCACAACTTTAGCAAAGTTGCAGGATTTAAAATAAATCCACATTAATTTTCAGCATTTTTATATATTACCAACAAAGTTCAGCAGCAAGAGATACAAAAAGAAATTCCATTCAAAATAACTGATGACAGCATAAAATATTTGGGAATCTATCTGCCAAGAAAAAGTCAGAAACTATACGAACTAAACTACAAAATACTTTCCACACAAATAAAATCAGACCTAGTCAATTGGAAAAACATTAAATGCTCATGGGTAGGCTGAGCAAATATAATAAAAATGACAATACTACCCAAAATAATTTACTTATTTAATGCCATACCAATCAAACTCCCAAGAAATTATTTTACAGATCTAGAAAAAATAGTAGCAAAGTTCATTTGGAAGAACAAAAGGTCAAGAATTTCAAGGGAATTAATGAAAAAAAAGGCAGATGAAGGTGGCCTTGCTGTACCAGATCTAAAACTATATTATAAAGCAGCAGTCATCAAAACCATTTGGTACTGGCTGAGAAATAGAGCAGTCGATCAGTGGCATAGAATAGGATATCAGGACAAGCTAAGTAATAACGTTAGCAATTTAGTATTTGATAAACCCAAAGACCCCAGCTTTTGGGATAAGTACTCACTATTCGGCAAAAACTGCTGGGAAAATTAGAAACTAGTGTGGAAGAAATTAAGGCTGGACCCACACTTAACACCACATACCAAGATAAGATCTAAATGGGTTCATGATCTAGATATAAAGAGCGATATTATAACCAAATTAGAGGAACATAGGATAGTTTACCTCTCAGACCTGTGGAGATGGAATAAATTTATGTCCAAAAAAGATCTGGAACTCTTAATTGAACACCAGATATATAATTTCAATTATATTAAGTTAAAAAGTTTCTGTACAAACAAAACTAATGCAGACAAGATTAGGAGGGAAGCATCAAATTGGGAAATCTTCTTTACATTTAAGGGTTCTGATAAAGGTCTTATCTCTAAGATATATAGATAATCGTCTCATATTTATAATAATTCAAGCCATTCTCCAATTGATAAATGATCAAAGGATATGAACAGACAGTTTTCAGATGAGGAAATTAAAACTATTTATAATCATATGAAAGGGTGCTCCAAATCACTATTGATCAAAGAAATGCAAATTAAGACAACTGTGAGGTACCACTACATACCTGTCAGATTGGCTAAAATGACAGGAAAGGATAACAACAGGTGTTGGAGGGGATATGGGAAGACTGGGACACTGATACATTGTTGGTGGAACTGTGAACGGATCCAACCATTCTGGAGAGCAATTTGGAGCTATGCTCAAAAAGTTATCAAACTGTGCATACCATTTGACCCAGCAGTGTTTCTATTGGGCTTATATCCCAAAGAAATCATAAAAGAAGGAAAGGGCCCCACATGTGTAAGAATGTTTATGGCAGTCCTTTTTGTAGTGGCTAGAAACTGGAAACTGAATGGATGCCCATCAATTGGAGAGTGGCTGAATAAATTATGGTATATGAATGTTATGGAATATTATTGTTGTGTAAGAAACAACCAGCAGGACGATTTCAGAGAGGCCTGGAGAGACTTGCATGAACTGATGCTGAGTGAAGTGAGCAGAACCAGGAGATCATTATTCATGGCAACAACAATACTATATGATGATCAGTTCTGATGGACATGACTCTCTTCAACAATGAAATGCTTCAAACCAGTTCCAATTGTTTGGTGAGGAGAGCCATATACACCCAGAGAGAGGGATGTGAAATGTGGACCACAACATAACATTTTCATGTTCTTTATTGATGTTTGCTTGCATTGTATTTCCTTTATCTGATTATTCTTTCTTGTAGATACGATTTCTCCTTCACAAAAAAATGTGTGGAAATAACTATACATATATTTGATTTCTTAAGTATTCTAACATAATTAACATGTAGTGGATATCCTGCCATCCAGGGGAGGGGTAGGGAGTAGGGGGGAAAATTTTTTAACAGAAAGCTTTGTAAGGGTTAATGTTGAGGAATTACCCATACATATGTTTTGCAAATAAAAAGTATTAATAAAAAAAATAAAAAGTTTTAAAAAAAATAAAAAAGATTTCTTTGGGATACAAGCCCAGTAGAAACACTGCTGGGTCAAAGGGTATACACAGTTTGATAACTTTTTGAGCATAGTTCTTACTATTCTTTTAAAATATATAATCAATATATTAAATTAAAAAGTTTTAATATGAACAAAATCAATGCAAAAAGATTAGAAGGAAAACAGAAAGCTGAGGGAAAAAATTTACAGCCAAAGATTCTGAAAAAGGCATCATTTCTTAAATATAGAGAGAATTGACTCAAATTTGTGAGAATATAATTGATAATGGTCAAAGAAAATGAACACACAATTTTCAGATGAAATTAAAACCATTTCTAGTCATATGAAAAAAATGCTCTGAATCACTATTGATTAGAGAAATAGAAATTGACAACTCTGAGGTACCACTATGCACCATTCAGGTTGGCTAAGAAGACAGGAAAAGATAATGATAAATATTGGAAGGGATATGGGAAAACTGGAAGACTAATATATTGTTGGTGGAGTTGTGAGCTGATTCAGCCATTCTGGAGAGCAATTTGGAACTGTGCCCAAAGGATTACCAAACTGTAAAAACCCTTTAGTACAGTAGAGTCTCTACTGAGTCTATATCCCAAAGAGATCATAAAAGAGGGAAAATACCCAGATATGCAAAAATGTTTGTGGCAGCTCTCTTTGCAGTGGCAAGAAACTGGAATCTGAATGGATGTCCATCAGTTGGAGAATGGCTGAATAAGTTATGGTATATGAATGTTATGAATTATGTTCTATGAGAAAAGATCAGCAGGATGACTTCAGAAACTTACATGAACTGATTAAGTGAAGTGAGTAGAGCCAAGAGAACATTGTATAATGCAATAACAAGCTTATGTGATGATCAAGGTGATTCAGGTTAATTCCAATAGACTTGTGATGGGAAAGAGCCATCTGCATCCAGAGAGAGATACTAGGGACTGAGTGTGGATCACAACACCTTTTCCGTTGTTGTTTGCTTGCTTTTTTTGCTTATTTTTTCCATTTTGATTTGATTTTTCTTATTCAGTATGATAATTGGGGAAATATGTATAGAAGAACTGCATGTGTTTAACACATATTGGATTACTTGCTGTCTAGGGGAAATGGATGAGGAAAGGGAGGAAGTAAAGTTTGGACCACAAGTTTTGCAAGGGTGAATGTTGAAACCTATCCACCTGCATGTATTTTGAAAATAAAAGGCTATTATTAAAAATAAATATACAAATATATAATCAGGTTACTATTCCTTTTAAATATATAATCAAGTAAACTGCTTTTTTTTGCTTTCTTATCTTCCTCCTCTTCCCTCTTTCCCCCTGCCCTGGGATGGCTACCATTAAACCAAATATGTATGTATATATGTATATATATATAATATATATGTACACACATAAAATCATTCTATACATACTTTTATTTATCAGTTCTGTGTCTGGATACAGATAACATCTTCCTTCATATGTCTTTTGAAGTCAATTTGAATATTTATAGTAGGCAAAATGATTTTAGTCACTCAAAGTTGTTCTTAAAACAGTATAGTTATTACTATTATGACATTCTCTTGGTTCTTTTCATTTCACTCTTTATTGTGTAATGCAAATCTATCCATGTTTTCCTATGATTATCACATTTTTATAGCACAGTAGGACTTTAATAATTTAAGACTCCATGGTTTCCTTGGCTTGAACGCTTCTTCCACCTATACAGATACTGACTCCTCTGACTCCTCTCACAAATTAGTAAACAATCCTTGAGTTAACTTGACTAAAAATGTAAACAGATGGTGACCAAATCTCTCAGGCCTATCACTGGATTTTTATTTAAAGTTCTTTAATCATTCAACACATATTAAGTGTCAATTATGTGTCAAGCACTGTGTTGGGCACTGGAAATACAAAAAAGAAAAGGAAAACATTCCCTGCCCTCAAGAAACTTAATTTTATTGGAAGTGATAAAACACATACAAAATACTTAAAAAATAATGAGGTTATTTGGATCATGAGGAAGACACTAGCAGCTATAGATATCAAGAGATGTTTCATGTAGCAGATGTTGCTTAAGCTGAATTTTGAAGAAAATTAGGGATTTATCATGTGGAGATAAGGAGAAAGAGCATTCCAGGCATGGAAGATATGAAAAATGGACAAATGAGTGGATATGGGAGATGGCAACTTGTGAGTGAGAAAGAACTAGGTCAGTTTAGACAGACTTTAGAGACCATGAAGGGGAGTAATGTATATAATTCTAGAAAGGTAGGTTGGTGTTAGGTGGTCAGTCAGTCAGTATCTATTAAGCATTTACTCTGTACCAATCACTATCCCAAGTAGTGAAAGGATACTAAAGAAGGAAAAAACAATTCCTGCCTTCAGGAAGTTTCCACTTTAATGGAGAAGACTGCATGGATACAACTAGATTCATACAAGATCTATGCGTAGCGCTTGGAAGACAGTCTCAGAGGGGGAAGGACTAGCAGCTGGGGGTCTGGGAATGACCCAGTATAACTGCATGGAGATAGAAAGTAAAGGTTTTAGAAAGTCAACCTGTATAAGGAATAACAAGGAAGCCAGTTTGGCTGAACCATAGAATTTGGGAAGGGGAATAATGTGTAAAGTTGAAAAATTTGATTGGGCAAAACAGAGGAGTTTAAAGTTGATCCTAGAGGCAATAGGGAATCATTGAATTTTATTCAGTAGGGGAGTAACATGGCCAGACTTGCACTTCAGGAACCCGAGAACACTGCACCTGGAATCAAGAAGACTTGTGTTCAGATATAGCCTCATTCACTTATCAGCAGCATTAAACTAAGCAACTGACTTGACCGCTATCTGACTCAGTTTCCTCAATGGTAAAATGGTATGATTAAACACTTATCTCTAAGGATTGTTGTGAGAATCAAATGAAATAATATTAGTAAAGAGCTTTGTTGATCTGAAGGTGCTATATTAATGCTACCTAATAGTAGTCATTTAACATTTATTAAATTCCCCTTATGAATAAGGTATTGTGCTAGCTAGTCACTGAAAGTACACACAAAATACATCAAATAAAAATGCTTTTGTTTTATATAATTGGATAAAGTGAAAGATGCATTTCAAGAACATTGTTAACTATTTGCTGACCGCATGCCTGTGAGACCTGAAAAATATACCAGTGCCATGCCAGGAAACTGAACTGCTTCCATTTGAATTGTCTTAGGAACATTTGGAAGATCACCTGGCAGGATAAGATTCCAGACACCAAGGTCCTTTCTTGAACTAAACTGCCAAGCCTTCTACCTCTAGGGTAGAGAGCATACCTCTATTGGGCTGGCCATATTGTCCAAATGCCAAATGTACGCTTACCAAAAAGATTATTTTATGGAGAAGTCACACAGGGCAAGTGCTCACAAAGTGGTCAGAAAAAGCAACATAGGGACACTCTCAAGGTCTCTCTCTTAAGAATGTTAGAATCGATTGTATGACACGGGAAGCACTGGCATAGGACTACCCAGCATGTTGTGTCCTCATCAGAGAAGGGGCAAAGCAGAATTGAATTAGTTCAACAAAAATACAACATGTGCAAAGTTAGAGGGTCCACCAGAAATGTTCAAAGGGGCTGTTTGTGTCTGGCCTGAGGCAGAACATTCCCAGCTCATATTGGTCTGATCAGCCACAGTCAGACACAGTGTAATTCAACTCTAATGTAGTGATGTCATTTTGGTCTCCTTTGGGAATGTTAGAATAACCAACCACTATTATATAATATGTAGATCTCTATAATATACAAAGAAATACATATTATGTGTTTATATGTATATATATATATATATATATATATATTTCTCTATATTCATTTCTCTATTCCTCTGGAAGTTTCCCAATCAGTTTGAAAGGGCTCTGGGGATACCTACCTTTAGCATCCCAATATATCAAGGATCTGCAATCTCATCTATAATCCATTGACCCCTCCCTTACTTAACAGATAAACTTCTTGAGTGGTTATGACCCAAAATTCCTTATGGTGTGGCCAACCAACTCATAAGCAGACTTCAGTAAGTGACTTTTATAATGTTTGTACAGTAGAAATCAATCAAACTTTAAGAGAGGAAAAATTAGTATGCTGCTTGTTCAAAGCTAAGCAAACTTGCTAGGAACATTCATTTGCTGCCCCCCCCCTTACTTGTGAACAGACCACAAACCTTCTCTCTGAACAGAGGAGTGAACCAAAGAGACCTAGAGTAGTCTCAAATCAGAATGAGCTGCCACATAAGTAATGTGTTCTCCATGACTGGGGGCATTCAAGGGGAAGCTGAAGGACTCTTTATCAAGGATATTATAGAAGTGATTCCCTTTGGATTATGTACTCTCCAAAAACCCTAACTAGCTCTAAGTCCTTTGATCCAAGGATTTCTTTCAACTATGAATTTTGCTTCCAAGTCTGTTCTGGACTTAGTAGAGCCCATATTGATCTAGCGAAAAATTCTGTTTTTCAGGTTGTCTCTGAGAATTGAACCAGGAAGCTGTTCTCCCAGACTGGTGTCTTCAAAGGAGGACCTTGCAGGTATCTTAAAATTATTCTCAATTTTATGAGTTGTGGACAAATTTGAAGGGGCCTGGCTCCATGAGTATAATCTAAAATTATGCTCAATGAATATTTGAATAAGTAACCAGTGAAGTAGTCTGAACACAAGAGCAGAGTGGCCTTGGCAACTGAGAGAAGGCCAATAGACCGGTTTCCCCAAATCACAGCCCAGTCCCTCTACACACAATCATGGCCTAATTCTAAGAGGCAGCTCTTTAATCAAATGGGTCACATCCTGAATGGAGCTGCACAGAATGGCTTTCTTGGTCTTGTTGTAACTGGAGGAACAGTTACAACAGTCTAAGATCATCCAAAATGTCCCTGCCCAGTACCCTGGAGAAGAGAAGCACAGAACAGGACTGATTTTACAAGAGAAGCAGAGGGAAGGACTGCAGAAACCCAGTTTAAAGCATTTCTGAGATCAACCACAGTCATGGAATGTCAGGAAGCTTCTCAGAGGCCTCATTAAACCTTCTAATCCAGAGGACACCAGTTGACTGAATCTTCATATTTATCACTAGGGCCCCTTAACTCATGGCTATCTCCTTCACATCCCCTAAATATTTTCATTTAGCCACTTACCTGAATTTGCATCAATTAAAAGTTCCTTTAGGCAAAGGTCCTCTTTTAAAATTCAAATACCTATAAGAAATTTCATAGAAGGAACAAACTGTTACCTTTACTGGAAATGAGTTATATGTTGATTTCAATCTCTTTCAAGATAGCATTTTATAAAAATGCAATAATTCAATTGGGAGAGGCATTCCTGCTGATTAAGCTATCAGTTGGCCATGAGCTTAGGTGATCTGGAGATAGGAACTATCTAAGGTTGATAAATAAGAGCAGGAATTGGGGAAGTGAATCAAGAGGAGTCTGTGATTTCAAACAGAAAAAAGTTGTGTCAGTTTTTGACTAAGAACTGTAAGAGAAGGACACTATATTGCAAAGCCAAAAAATAAAGCCAAAAGCAAGAAAGGAGTAATATGGCACTCATAAATATACAACTTTGAGGAATATTAATAAAATATTTGGGGTTGAGTTGTAATGAGGATTATAGACTTGCATTTCCCCACTGAAATGAACTCTAAGTTTGGAAATTTCCTATGCCCATGAAGATTAGTTATTGGGCCACTGAATAGTTAAATGATTTTATGTGGCTAGTATATCAGAGGCAAAGCTTAAATCCCACTCATTCTGACTCCAAGACCAGACTTCCATCCACCTTGCTACTCTACCTCTTTAATAATACTGTTATTAACGAACTTATACTTACATAGTGATTTAGAGTTTAAAAAGTGATTTCTGGGGGCAGCTAGGTGACGCAATGGATAAAGCACCAGCCCTGAAGTCAGAAGAACCTGAGTTCAAATCTGATCTCAGACACTTAACACTTCCTAGCTGAGTGACCCTGGGCAAGTCACTTAACCCCAATTGCCTCAGTTTAAAAAAAAAAAAAGAGTGGTTACTTTCTTCACAGTATTTGAGGTGACAAGTGCAAATATTATGTCTCTTTTTTGCAGAAGAAAATTGAGGCTCTATGAGTCTGAATGATGTGCCAACTACTATGCATGTTCATAGCAAGTTGGTAATAGATGAAAGGAACCAGTGTTCTTTCCAGGATCATAGAAAATTCACTTACATTTCATTGAAGAAAAAAAAAATAAGCCTGGGCCAAGTAACAATAAAATCTTGGCACATATAACCTAAAGGAGCTAGGGACTGTTGGGGTTAACAAAAACTATTAGGCCAGACAAGTGGCAAATCAAGGAAGCAAGTCTTAAATACTAGAAGTACCATATCAGTCTGTTGATACAAAAATGTGCATGGTCCTGAACAGGGTATTCTTAAATTCTAGTTCTTATAGTAAGCATCTACTAGGAGATATAAAAACAAAAAAGAAAGAGTTCTTGCCCTCAAGGAGCTTGTATTCTCTCAGTAAAGACATATACACATATTAAGTATACACAAAACAAATACAAAGTGAATTCAGGGGGAGGTAGTAGCTGGCATTTAAACTGAACTTTGAAGGATTCTAGAGATTCTAAGAGGTGAAGAAGGCTATAGAGAGTACCAAAAAGCTGACTGTGGGTAAAAATAAGTGTCTTCTGAGAGAAAATGCTGGAACTGGGACCAGTGTACCCAAATAAACATGTATGAAAAACATGGGGTCCAGCAAGAGGGAAGGAACTGTGGAATTCTGAGTCAATACATTGAAACCTACAATAAGAAGTCTACCTCAGGAGAGACATTGGACTCACAGGCTAGGGCTTAAGTTAGAAGAAGGATAATTAAGTATAGGAGTCCCCTTGCCAGAAGCAATATCCACTAATACTTCGATTTTTAATGAACCTGTGATTTCCCTAATGCCATTATTTTTTCCCTTCAGTGATGCAGATTGCCAACTATTTATGGTACCCATCCTATGCAACTCCTATGGCTTTCCAAAAATTTGGCACTGAGGCTTCATCCAATAAAGTAGATATCTTCCTTGAGTTCTAGAGCCATAGCAAGGATAGTAGTGGAGCACATGTGCTATCCATCAGTTAAACCTCCTCTAATTACATGACAAGCCCATAATTTAGTTCAGATATTTTTCTCTGATGACATCCTTTGCTCCACTTCTTCTACATAATCCCTTGTATTGTACTTTGATATAGCTCCCTTCTGCCAACTATGTGCCTCTATTTCCTTCTGCATGTATCTCAATTTTAGTTCTCCAGACACTAGGCATCCACAGCTGGCAGGCACATAATAATACCAGAAGAAAAAAAATAATACCAGAAGCATATTTTAATTTAAAAAAATATGGGACTTTGCTTCAAGAAAAAGAAAGGGGTCATCAGAAGAATATTTCAGTGTCCCAAAGACAGTCCAACCTGTGTCCTCCAGTTGTTCACTTCTATTCAATGGAATATCTAGGATAAATATTTGGGAAAAGAGCATTCTTAAAATGATCACAGCATCTGCTCCAAAAATTTGTTTTAGTGGATAAAGAGATAAGAGATTCTAGAGAGAAGTTAAAGCATTATAAATTAAAACAATATATATTTTAATATCTGATTTCTTCAGTGTAAAATTGAGAGTTGAGGAGGATAACAAAAAATATGTTGGAAAATGTGGTTTGAGAATAAGGAATTAGAGAAGTCAGACAATTATAGATTCCAGTAAAGTTTCATGCCTTTATATCATGAATGCTGTCTTCAAAAAAAAAAAAAAGAATCAAGAGGCACTGGATATTGAAAACACTAAATAACAAAAACAATGAAGTAGGTTATATTTAAACAGAAAGGAAATGATTCATTATTCATGTACTATGACAGACTATAAGCTCCTTGAATAGGACTGTTTTCATTTTTCTCTTTATTTCTTCATTGCATAGAACAGAGCCTGGAACATAGAATTTATTGTTGTTTAGCCATTTCAATTGTATCCAATTCTTCATGATTCCATTTGGGATTTTCTTGGCAGAGATAATGGAGTGGCTTGCCATTTCTTGCTCTAGGGAACACACAAAGCACTTAATAAATGCCTCTTGATTAAAACATGGAGTTCATTCCTGAATCAGTTATATGATCACCAACTTTCTATGGCAAAGATTAAAATTAATACAAAATTAAAATGAAAAAAGATATGATGTATAAGTTAAGTATTAACTACTTAAACAAGGAATTCATACAAAAAATAGGACATGGATTGAAGAAAGAATACCTAAGCTGATTTTAACATTCTATACAGAAAAGTTTAACTAAGTCAATTGCCAGGACAAAAATACCAAAAGAACCTAAAAACTACTTTATGTAGCAAACACTGGATCTTTTTGCCAAAGAGAGAAATATGTTATCCAAGGGCAACACTGGCTTATAATATAAATTCACTTGTAAAATCTTAAAGTGAAGGACAGCAGAAGATTATGAGGAGTTTCACCTTATAAAACATTAAGAATCAATGGTAGGGAAAAAACAGTTTAAAGAAAACTTGGCAAAAGAAATAACTAAATAAAGTCATAACAAGGGCATTTAAGGTTGAAACTGGAAGGAAAACAAATGGACAAAAGATAGAAATGAACTATAAGGATTTTTATAACAGATTCTTTACACTTATTGAGGATAGTGGAGCCATCTTATTTGGATTCTAACACCACAGTCCTAGATGTGCTTTTTGAGTAAATGGGAATGACACTGAAGAACAAAAACTTAAAGTTTTTGAAATAGGCCAAGTATATATCAAAAGGATTCATTGCTAGAAATGAAAAAATTGGGGGGTTACTTTTTTGAGGAATTAATGGTTCAAATCTCAAGCTTTCTGAAGCAAGAGAAGAAACTAAAGATATAGAAAAGTCTTAAACTTTATTATTATGAAAAGAAAGAGTGACTGAGAACATTAGTAACTACCAATTCATATATTATAAATTAAATTTTATGGAAATAATTTATACATGCATGGAGGACTTCTTTGGTTTGAAGAATAACAGAGTATACTTTTGCAAACAGTATTGCACAATTAACTACCTTTACCATCAAACAATTGATTCATTCAAAGATGTTAGAGAATAAAGATCCCATTCTTTGGCATCTTCCATGGCCCCAGGGGATCCATGATGGATGATTCCCAAATCACCATTTCCTTTCTAGATGGAATCTAACATTATCATTATGCAAACCAGCCAGCAGAGAACTAAGATCTAACATTATCATCATGCATCATGAATGGGATCCTGCCTTATAGCCTTTTAATGAGGAAAAAAGAGAGATTCTGAGGAAAGTTAACATTTTGCAGAGATGAGGATACTCAATACCTCAGTGATCTTAGTCAAGTTTCCTAACTTTCCTGGACCTCATTTTCCTCATTTGAAAAATGAGCAAGTTGACCTAGATGACTTCTCAGATTCCTTATAGTTATAAGTTTATGGCCTCCAGATTCTTCTATCTCTAAATCTCTGGCCAGAGGTTTTCACATGGGACTCTACAACTAGAAGACTATCAAGAGATTATAGCTGTGTTATATAGAGAGAAGCAAAAAGTCTGGACCTTTCCCTCCCTGACTATCATGAGTTATTTGAACGATGCAGGTCTCATGAGAAACTTCTCTAGTAATCCCAAATTGGTTTTCTTTCTGGGGAGAGTCTATCTCTAGAGTGAAAGTGGGACTCACCAGTATGTCAGGAGGCTGCTTCTCAACCCCAAATTTATTTCCCTTCCAAGGAAAGTCCAAAATTAAGTAACACCATGAGATTTAGTAATTAAATAGGGGTCTGGGGAAATCTAAGAATCATTAGGAAGAGAATAAAATTGTTTATGGGTTTCTATGAGTCCTTTAAGTGATTTCTATATTTTTTGTGATATAAAATTGTTTATGGGTCACCGAGCCTTTTATATTTTTCTTATATTTCCTTTGGGGTAAAATAAAAGCAATTATGTATGATTGTGTGTATTTGTATGTATATATATATATACATACATATGTGTATATGTATGCTTGTGGAATGATAGATAAATAAATGATAGATGTGGATATATAGGTGTAGATTTTGCCTTGAATGTTTGTCTAGAAGTTAGGTTCCTTTTTTCTGCATCAGTGGGGATTTATATACAAGTTACATTTGAATAATAATAATTATTATAGCTATCATTTATTTAGTACTTGATATGTCAGGCACTGTGGTAAGTACTTTACAATTATTATCTTGTTTGATTCTCACAACTGTGCAAAAAGGGTGCTATTATTATTATCCCATTATACAAATGAGGAAACTGAGGCAAATAGATTAAGTGATTTGCCTAGGGTCACACAACTAGAAAACATCAAAGACTGAATTTGAACACAGGTACTCCTGACTCTGGGTCTGTACCTTTATCCACTGTACTATCTAGCTACCCCAAACTGCATTCAACTATGTTGAAACTCACTGCCTAAACTCAAAATGAGCTGAGGTTAGTAAGGAAAGTTAAGGACAATAACAACAAAAAAGCTGTGGGGGGGGTTTTATGGTTAACTGAAATTCAAGCATTGTTGCATATAGCTATAATCCTACCTGCCAAATACCAGTTACCTAAGGCTGACAAATTCTCAGGAATTCTAAGCTACAATGAACTATGCAGTTTGGGTGTCAACCTGAAATTCATCATCATTTAGTGAAACCCTGAGAGCTCAGGGAACTACTGGCTATCTAACCAGACCAGAATAGAAATGGAATAGGATCTCTTATATTGATCAGTAGTGGGATGGACCATTGGTCTCTTTTAACCCCGGTTGGCCTAGTTTTTTATACACACACATACACACAACACACACACACACACACACACAGAGAGATATATAGATATAATATCTTAGATATCTCTACATATTAGTGTATAGATATACAGATATATGTAGACAGAGAAAGAGATTAAAGAAGAGATAGTATCACATAGGGTGGATTGAACAGTGGAATTGCAGCAGAGAATGCATTTGTTTATTTATGATTTTGCTTCTCTTTTCTCTGATAAAGAAGAATGACATTTGAGCTAGAAATAAGAGAACATAGAATGGGAGTTTTCTAACAGAGTTGATAACAAGAGATATTAAAAGATCATCTAGTTGTTCTTAATAAAGTCAAGTCCCCTGGCCTGGATAAACTAGTGAGAGAACTTGTAGGTATGATTTCTGACCTACAGCCTGTCTCATATAATGAGAATGAGACATGGTGTCCTGGGACTGGAATAGAGCAAATGTCCCACTTTCCAAAACAAGAAAGAGAAAACTATAGAGTTATAGGTCAGTGATCTTAACTTCTATTCTTGGGAACATTCCAGAGCAGATCATCAAAGAAATGCTTAGTGATCATCCAGAATAGTGGTGATACAGGAAGACATCATGATGTCAACTGGAGTAAACCCTATCAGATTAAACTTGTTACCTTTTTTCTCCCAGAATTACTGAATCAGTGGATCTGGTAAACTGCTTTTTAAAAATTTCATTATTCATGTGGGAAAATAGAGAAATGTGGACTCCAACAATAATACAATTAGATAGATTCATAATTGGATGAATGGCTATATTCAAAGAGTAGTTGTTAATGGTTCAATTTCCACTTGTCAGGAAGTTTCCAGTGGAGTGCCCCAGAGATATAAGCCTTGAGCTTATCAAATTTGCAGATGGTACAAAGCTTGGGCTCGGGAAGGGGTATAGTTAACACAATGGATGACAGACAGATAAAAAAAAGATCTTGACACTGTGTTGCATTACATTGAATCTAATAAAATGAAATTTAATAAGAACAGATTGGGTTAAAAAAGTTTCCTATGTAAGTAAAAGATGATGGAAGATAGTTAAACAACAGTTTATATGAACAAGATCTTGGGATTTTAGGGGATTGTAATCCCCATGTGAGTTGGTAGTATGGCGTAGAACCCCCAAAAAGCTAATTGATCTTAGTCTGCGTTAAGAGAAAAATAAAGAGTTGTATTCTGATCTGGTTAGGAAATTTCTGAAGTACTGTATTTAGGTTTGGATGCCACAATTTAGGAAGGAAATTGATTCTAGAAGAAACAGGATAGTAAAAGGTTATGAGTTCTTATCATATGAAGATTCTCAGAAGGAACTATGGACATTTAGCACAGAGAAAAGAAGACTTAAAAGGGACATGATAGCTGTGCTCAAGGATTATCATGTGAAAAAGTGATTACAACTATTCTTTTTCACCTTACAGGACAGAGACAAGGTTAGCAGTAAAAATTTGCCTACAAGAAGGTTTCCTAACAATTATATCTATCCCAAAATGGAATTGGCTACCTTGGGAACTAATTATTTGTCCCTTGTTACAGGTCTTTAAGTAGAGGGTAGATGTTTACTTGTGACATTTGTTATTATAGGGATTCATTTTGGATATGAGTTGAGTATAATGGTCATTGGTCCCTTTCAATTCTAAAAATCTATGATTTCTGAGAAAGAACTCCAGATAAGGATAAAGTGAGGTAGAGATATAGAGGTCACTCCCAAGACTGGACTCATTCCATGTATAACCAAAGTTTGGGGCCCTGGGTTATGGACTTCATTTTATAGTTTGAATAAGAATAGATTTAGTTCTGTAGGGAACTTTGAGGATCATCTTCATCCATTTTTTTCCTTTTGAAGATGAGAAAACTGAGTATTAAAAAAAAGGAAGGTCTAAAGTCACATATTCACAAAGGGTTGAGCTTCACTCCCCATGTCTTTTGACTTAAAATATAATGCTCCATCCTACTTTGTATGCTTCAAGAAAATAAACTATATGATTCTTCTCTTCTTTTGTATAAGAAAAAATATCTTATAGTTCATTATGTTACAATCTTCCAATTTGGGTGAATTCTTATTGATCTTATTGATCTGAACTTTTGAGGGAGGGATATGCATTTGGAAAAACCATTCAAAGATGTCTCAGAGACTGAGCATCATTTGGTCATTGTCACCTAAGTAAAATACCTTCAGTTCTGTTCCCCTTTTTCCAACCATCCCTGTTATATGAATTAAAAGCAGTCTTATTCCTAATGGTTCAGATCATTACTTCTTGGCCAAATTTGATCCCAGAGCAAAGGAATAGCTTGGTGGTAGAAGGAGCATGTCTGAGTAGTTGGAAGCTCAGAATTAAACAATTAATGTTTAATTCAATTCTGTGCTATGGTCTCAGGCAAGTCATTTAACACCTCCTCCTTTCTAGTAATCTGGATTCCTCCTACTGTGGTTCCCTCAGCACTGATAGATTACTTTTTTTTATTTTGCTTAGACCAAGCCTCCATACCACTTCTTGGCCTCCTCATGACATATCTCCCAGAGTCGCCCCTTCCCTTCTAGGTTCTCTTTAAAATTGTATTTTCTCCATTTGAATGTAAGCTCCTTGAGGTCAGGGACTGCCTTATCTACTTGTATTTCTATCCCCAGCCCTTAGCTCAGTACCAGATACATAGTAAATGCTTAATAAATGCTTTACCTATTTATCTAACAAATTTCTTTGGGTCTCAGTTTCTTCATCTGAATGAGAAAGTTAAGTATGGTTCCAGCTATAATGTTCTTAATTATCTCATTCTAAATCTTAGTCATTGTTAGCATTCCAACTCCTAGCAGGAAGCAAATAATCAGAGACCAGTTGTGCTTAAAATGACAAGAGCAATGGTTCAAGTCAGCTCAGGAAGCCTAAAGTTTCAATCAGTAGGAGGTAGATGGAAAGTAAAATTCCTATCACACTGACTTGGGTGAAGATATGGCTACAAGTTGATTCTGTTGCTACAATGTCCATCGCATTTGTTGCCTTCTATCTATTTGACCACTATCCCAATTGGAGTTTTCATCAACTGTAACCTAGATAACTCTAGTAACTTCCTAAGTGATTTCTCCCTACCTCCATGTCTTCGCTTCTTTGATATATCAGATTGTGACCAAATTGATGTATCTGAGCTACAGGTGTTATCATGTCATTTTCCTACTCAAGAAACTATAGTGGTCCCCTACTAGGGATAAATACAAGATAAAATACAAATATACCACTTTTGCATTTGAAGCCATTCACAGTTTGACTTTGATCGATGTTTTCAAACTGATTTTAGATTATTCTTCCACTCTGCTCTTCATTTCAGATAAATTGGCCTATTGTTGTTTTCCATATAGAACACTCCATCTCCCATCTTCCTGATTTTAAAAAGCTATTGTTCTTTATCCTTGAAATGCTGTTCTCCTCACTGCTGCCTGGGAAATCTCCAGTTCTTATCAAATATAATATCAAGTTCTACCTTCTACATGAGTTCTTTACTGATCCCCCTCAATTGTTGGTGTTCTCCTTAACACATAAAATTATTGTGTATTTCCTTTGGGTGGGTGTGTGTGTATATATATATATATGTACATATATATATATATATATATATATGTACATATATATATATATATATGTTGTTTCTCCCTAATAAAATATAAGCTACTCAAAGACAGGGGCTATTTCACTTTTGTCCCTTAGATCTTCATTGCCCACCTAGCACAGTTCCTGGCACAGAATGCATTTGTAATAATTATTTGTTGAGTTAAATAAAATTTCAAACATGCGGACCAACACCTGTCCCTCCTCTATTTCTTTCTATTTCTCTTTGTTTTTTCTCTCACTTCCTTCCTTCCTTCCTTCTTTCCTTCCTTTTTCCTTCCTTCCTTCTTTCCTTTTTCTTGCTTCCTTTCTTATCTCCCTATCATGCCCAAGCTAGAAATCCTGTAGCCTCACAAGTCTGATACCATTACTGATTTTCATGGAAGCTCTGATTCACTTAGTGTCTGATTTGGTCTGAGTCACCCTTCCTTATGCAGTCTGATGGCCCTCTAATCCCAGGAGCTCACCATATAGGTTCCAGACTTAGTGCAGACACCTGATTAACATTAATTCTACTATAACTCTAGTGATCTAAGAAACAGTCATGGCTTACCCATACATATGTTTTGCAAATAAAAAGTATTAATAAAAAAAAGAAAGAAACAGTCATGGCCTATGCAGCAGCAGGGACTACACAAGTGTGTCACCCCACCAGTTGCTGAGTTGTTTTTCAGTTTTGTTCAACTCTTTTGACTCTGTTTGAGATTTTCTTGGCAAAGATACTTGAGTGGTTTGCCATTTTTTTCTTCAGTGTATTTTACAGTTAGGGAAACTGAGACAAATAGGGTAAGTAATTTGCCCAGGGTCACATAGCTAATAAATGTCTGAGGTGAAATTTGTATTCAGAAAGATGAGTCTTCCTGACCAAAGTCCCAGCACTCTGTCCACTATGCCATCTAGTTGCCCCCATAATTAGATCTTGTCAAATTTCTTAAAGGATACTATCTTGATCCTTCCTTGTTCATCTATCCTGCATCATTTTCATAACTACTTGATTCATATTCTGCCTAAGTCTTGTTGAGAGCAAGGACCATTATTTTTTTACTTTTGTATCCTCAGGTGCAAGCTTGAGGACTAGTTGCTTAATTAAACCAAAATTCATTGGTATAATTGTGTTATTCTCAAAATTCTAATCATAAAAACAACTTCAAAACCCCCAGAGTTAATCTTATTATTCCCAGCTCCATGTACAAGATGAGGTCATTACAAATCCTAGTAAGCACCACTTATAAAAACTTGTTTTCAATATGCTCTGGCCTTTGTCTTTTTTTAAAGCACTATTAATTTCTTGTCCTATTTTATGGCCACATAAATTGGAAAATGTGAATTATGTTGAAAACTAAAAATGACATCCCCTCTCTTCCTGTTGTGTTCTCCAAACATACAATAATTATGTAAGTTGGAAATCCTGGAAATTTCTTGAGAAAGTGATTTCTTGTCTGCATCATGTCCTGTTGCCATGGAACAGGAAACAAGGGGCTATGGCCAACAACACTGATCTGGACAAGAGTAGAAAAGTCAGTATACACGATAGTAGCAAGGAGACTGGAGACAGAACTGGAAGGAAGTCAGGTTTCAAAGACAAGAGGAAAAATGAGGAGTTAATGCCAAAATAGAATCCAGGTTGGAAAGATAAGCAAAGTTACCAATCTAGACAGAATGCCACTGGAGGACCCAGAATGAAGCAGCAGAAAGACCCAGAAGTGCTTGAGTGTGGGAGGCTCAAGGACAAGGTAGAAGGGCAGATGCACCCAGGACAATGAGCAGCTTTTAAGTCTTTTAAAAGTGATTCCTTATTGTTGTACATTTGTCCCGAGATAACTCCCCAGAATTCACAGTCTTACTTTGGTAGAATATTAGGAATGAAACGCATTTACACATGTGATGAGTGTGGGTCTTGGGAGATCTATGGTATTTTTTTCTGAACTACTAGAGATAACTTCATTGTTCCTGGGAGTTCAGCATGGCTTTTACCATCAATCAAGCAACAAATATTTATTAAGCTCTTATGTGTCAGTCATCATGCTAAGCACTCGGGGTACAAAGACAAAAATGAGATTGACCCTGTCTTCAAGGACACTTTCTATGAGAGGAGAGAGCATGTATATAAACAATTATATACAAGGTAAATTTGAGGATGAGGAAAGTAACTAGCAGATGCAAGGGAGACAGAAGAGGCTTCATGTAGAAGCAATATTTGATCAGCATTTTGAAGGAAACAAGGGATTTAAAGAAGGGGCAAGAGAGGAAAGAGGGCATTCCAGGCATTGGGCACTGCCAGGGCAAAGGTTCAGAGATAGGAGATGGAATGTCGCCCATGAGGAACAGCAAGAAGGTCAGCTTCTTTGCATTATAGCAAGAGAGAAATGTATTGTATTAGACTTCCTGCCATCTAGGGGAAGGGAGAGGGGGAAGGAGGGAAAAATTTGTAACAGAAGGCTTTACAAGGGTCAATGTTGAAAAATTACCCATGTATATGTTTTACAAATAAAAAGCTTTAGTAAAAAAAAATAAAATAAAAATTTAATTTAATTAATTTTTTTACAAAGAGAGAAATGTATAACCCATTTGCAAAGGTAAGTTGAGGCCAGGCTGTGAAGAACTTTAAAAGTTAAACTTATTTGATCATATAACTATGAACTTTTCTGTCTTTTAATAACAGAGAGAATCAGAGGTCTGGTAGGTAGTCTAGAGTGCAAAAGACAATGGAAAATGACATGGATGTGTTGTGAAATTCAAGATAGAAGGCCATGGAACTCACAGTCTCGGTTATTAAGAAGTCAAAGCCTGTGAGGATGAAGCTGTACGCCTGGACAGTTTAATCTGGATAGATCCAAACCCAAAAAGAGAGGGAAGCATAGAGCCAGCTTATTAGCAAGACCCAGTGCATCTGGAGTTTGGTTAGAGAGGCAGATGAGAAGTGAAAAAAACATTGAATTTGTGAAATGGAGTTATGAGACCTAAGTTCTAATTAAAGCTCTCCCATTTTATGCCCATCTACCCATGGGCACTTAATCTCCCTGGGCCTCAATTTATTCATCTGTAAAATGAAAGAATTAAACTGGATAACCTCTAAGGTTCCTTCCAATTCTGAATCTATGATCTTATAATACTAAATCTGCAACCTGTTAAGAGAGAAAATGATGATGATGATGATGATATCTAGCATTTCTATCTCATTTTCTCTGTGCCAGGCACTGTGCTAAGAGTTTCACAATAATTTTCTCATTTGGTCCTCACAAAACCCTGGAAGGGAGGGAGGTGCTATTATTATCCCAATTTTATGGATGAGAAAACCGAGACAAACAGAATCAGGCATCCAGTTGTGTGATTTATCCAGGATCACACAGTTAATAGTGCTAGAAGTTAGATTTGAATTCAGGTCTTCCTGACTCTAGGTCTATCTCTCTATCCACTGCACCTCCCAATAGATGCAATTGAATGAGCAAAATCCCAGAGAATAGCTGTGGATGTTGGGGGAGAGGAGAGGTATCTTTGGAAGTAGAATAATGCATATAGTGACTTTTTTAGTTGACATGTTGGTTAGTTTTGATGAATTGTTTTTTCCCCTCTTTGTTATTCTGTTGCAAGAAATGATTGGCTCTCTAGGAAGTGGTGAAAAGAGGAATTGTTTGAAAATAAAGATGACATAGTTTAGGGACATAAAAACTGTCCCTAAAGGTTTTTGAAAATAAAATTTAAAAACAAGATGTAATTCACTGGAAAAAATATTTGAGTGTACTAGGTAAGCAGGTAAATAAAGTAAAGAAATGGCAAAACAGTCTAAACAGTTCAGGTGCTGTTGGGATGCCTTATTGCATTGGAAAAGGTGAAGCTCTCCTTTCCCTCACCTGTCATCTTTTGCCAAATGGCAATTGAGACAACACCATCTCCCTTCTTAGGATATTTTGTAGGCTTTGGGGACCTTGGTATGACGAAGTACCACTGCTGAAAGATGAACCCAGATCTAGGGTATATTAGTGAATAGCAGGTTCCCAAGTCAGTTCTTTGGGCTCATTCTCTTCCCATCTACAAGATAATAGAGACAATCCTGGAATCTCTTGGAATCCAGAATGATCATTCAGGCAACATCAAACTGTTTCACAAATAGAACATCAAACAAATTCACATGGTAGTGGAACTATTGCTATCCTTTGAGTAAGTATATGATGAAAAAGACATTACAAATTCAGCAGTAAGATATTAAGCACCTAATATTGTGTTTAGCATTTGAGAAAGATAGAGTTTACATAAGAAATAGATCCTACCATCATATAACTCACAGGTTAGTAAAAGGGGAATAAGAAAAGGACAAAGATTATTCTACTATACAGAATGCTGCATAATAAGTGCATTAAAGAGCTATAGAATAAAATACTATGTGAAGACTTAGGGGAAACTTCTTGGTCAGGAGAATGATGTAATCAGCCCTGAAATTTAGGAATATTAGTTTGACATTATAAAGAAGATGCATTGGAGGGGAAATAAATTAAATATTGGGAGTTAAATTAGGATATTAGATACCTATATCCATCAAGATAGATATAAAGACTCCCATTAACTTGGATGGAAGAAAGAATAGAATAAATTTGAGAAATATTGAAGAGGTAGGATGGATAAGTGTTGGCAATTGATTAAATATATATAATGGGTAGAGAAGAGAATAGGGAGTAGGGAATAAGAGTGAAAAGTTATGGATGACTTCTAGGAGGAGGGATGGATTTAGGAGGAAAGATAATGCATTATGTTTTGGTCATATTGCACGTGGTATTCTTTGGTAGAAATGGACAGCAGGCTATTAGAAATGCAGGAACTGGTCTTGGGAAAGAAGTGGTGACTAGATAGATAGATCTGGGAGTCATCTTCTTAGAGACAACAGTTAGAGCTATTATAGCTGATATCAAGAAGGCTCAGGAAAAAGTTACATTCACTCATCGATTGTGGAAGGTCAGAGTTTGAGAGGACATGAATGATGGTACTCTGACAGTGAAAAGGATGAGTTGTATTGCTTGAAGAGAACTACAGCAGAACACACACACACATATATACACACAAATACACCAAGAAGAGAGTATCCAAAAGGAAAAGGTGAAAAGATCAAAAGTCAATGAATTTTGAAAAAAAATCTACATATGCTATATACTACATACATATACTATATATATATATATGTATGTATATATATATATATATATATGTATGAAATCTTGACACAAGCAGCCTCTGATGAATGGTAAAGACAGAAGACAAGCTCTAAGAGGTTGAGAAATGATTGTGATATGACAGAGTAGAGGCAACATCAAACTGTATCACAAATAGTACATCAAACAAATTCACATGATAGAACTATTGCTATCCTTTGAGTAAGTACATGATGAAAAAGACATTACAAATTCAGTAATTTTAAATGAATTTGTTTTATTCATCACAACATCTACATGCATTTGAAAAAATAGTAATGCAGATGTGCAAAACCTTTGTATTACTCATTTTTACAAAGTATGTAAGGCTGATGCTGTTTTGTAGTTTTGTAGAGTCACAGAATCTCAGTGTTGGAAAAGATCACAGAAGTCTTCCTAGACTAGAATCCTTTCTACAATACAGATAGATCAATGGTCATCCAATCTTTGCGTGAAGATATCTAACAAAGGGGGCGACACTACTTCTCAAGGCAGCCTATTTCCACTTTTGAACAGCTCTAATTGTTAAGAATAAAATAAAATATATCAATAAAATGTCTTTAAAGAATATTTTGAAGGGGTGTGGTACAAAATTTTAAAAAAATGTTTTCCTGACATCAAGCCTAAATTTGCATCTTTGTATTAATATTTGGATCTCTTAACTTACAGGGTTGTTATGAAGAAAATACTTTGTAAATGTGACTCTAATTCAGTTCAAGAAATAGTTAAGTAAGCCCCTACACTATGCAAGGCATCATACTATAGCTTTAGTGACATAAAAATGAAAAATGATCTTAACCTCAGGTTACAATGTACTAAAATTAATTGTTATAAAATTTGTTGGCATCTGTTGAAATAACCATGTGATTTCACATTATTTATCCACTTATTGTTCCTAGTTTTTCCCTCTGGGGCTAAACGGAAGAAGCCTAATTACCTTTTCATTTGATAGCCCTTCAAATACTCAAATTGTTGTTCTTCATTCTTGAAGACTAACATGACATCAGGGAGATATACCATGACATGCAAGTGAATTGAATTTGAGTGAGGCAGGGCTGTGCAAGGTCACCAGCCTTGCTTTCTCCTCTGGAACCATCCAGTGACCAGATATAGATCAGAACGCCCCGAGATGGTATTGGATGCAATTGGTGACCTTGCCCTTTTTAAGGGAAGGAATTGTCCTCAAACTTTCAGTCTTTTCTTCTTTCAGCTAAATATATACAAGTTCTATAAGATATGTTCATGTAAGTTAGCCATTCAACAAGCATTTATTAAGCCCTTATTATGTACCAGATATTCAAGAATGGAAAAAACAGACCCTTCCCTCTGGGAGTTTACATTCTAATAGGGAAATTGTATAAATGAAGTTCTTTATCATCTTGATTATCCTTTTCTAGATACTTTTCCAAATTATAGGTGTTCTTCTTAAGATGTAGCACCCAGAACTGAACATAGCATCCCAGGTGTGGTCTACCGAGGTCTAGATACAGATCTCTGGAGGACAGAGTGAGAGAGTGAGGATGGTGACTTTGCACAGCACTCTCTCATTTAGATCCAATTCATTTGCAAATAATGGCATCATCTTCCTGATATCATTATCCTTTTCAAGGACAAAGGACAAGCCAAGCTGAACTAGCCAACAAGACTCTAGGTGAGATAACTAAGAAGTGAAGTGGTCTAATCACATAATTTCTGGTATTTGTTCCTCATTTATTTCTAGTATAGAACAATATCATTTTAGAGATGAAAGAGACCTTATTGATCATCTAGTCCAGTGAATCCCAATTTTATTCATGATAAATGCCATAGAATTATTCTAAAGAGTACACAAATCCACATTCACACCAAGTGTTGTCATTTTGTTTTTTATCTCTAACAAAATACACAATGTAACTAACTCTAAGGAAGCATACTTTTGGGCTGAATAAATGATGTTACACATATATATGTTAAGTTCCAATTAATAAACATTAAGTGCCTGCTATGTGCCAGATATTTGGCTAGGCACTGGCAATACAAAGACAAAAATGAAACCATTTCCAACCTCAGAGAACTTATATTCTCCCCAGAAGGGGAAAGAAAAACCACAGATTCATTTTAAATGCATGTGAATGCAAATTCATTTCAACATATTGCTCAATTTATGGTAACTTTTTTGTCATTATATATTTTCTCAATAGATACTGTTAACATAATTATTTTACCATAACATTACAACTCCCTGCTCCTGTGCCTTGCTTTATAAAACATATCAAAAAACCTAACAAAAAAATCTGTCCAATTTGATATATATATTGCACATATTTACATATTGTCTCCTCCAATAAAATGTAAGGTCTCTAAGGCCAACAACATCATTTCTGTTGCAGTACTTGACACATATTAGACCCTTAATAAATGTTTGTTGATTAATTGATTAAGCTATCATGAGAATTCTTGTAGTTTTTTTTATATTAAAAAGGATCCTTATACCGAAAAAATTGGGTGTCATTAATGTAATCCAATCTCTTCATTTTATAGAATAGGCCCAGAAAGATGGAATAACTTGCCTAAGGTCACAGAGCCAACACTAGAGCTCAAATATTCAGACCATCCCCAATAACCAACTCTTTTCCCTGTGCCCTACCTCTTCTTGTGAATGCCCTCATAATATTCCCCAGTACACATATTCCCAGCAATAGTTTAAATAGAGCTCATAAGCCACATCTTCTCAGACTGTAATATAGGTGGGACTTTGCCAACCATTGTTTGATTCAAGGATGGATTAATAAACTCAAGTCATATGTTCAGTTTCTAACTTGTCATTCTTAAACAATCCAGAACCACAACTGGTGGGCCTCACTTGGCTAGCCCAAGACAAAAGCAAACACTAAACTTATAACTTACTAATCCCTTCTTCCTGAGGATGCACAGGAGCCTCTTCCCATCCAGCTCCTCTTCCTCCCTTCCCTCTATCCCACTCCTAACTGCCTCAACCTGCAGATCAGCACACAACACCAAGGCAAGCATTCTAAGGTCCCTGATGACTAGAGCAGGGTTTCTTAAACTTTTTCCACCCACAATCTCTTTTTGTAAGAAAGTTTATGACTTTGTCTCAGTTCTGAGTTTAGATGTTTCTGTCAACATTTGTGCATACATAGTGCTATGTATACATATTATATGTTCAAAACCAAGGCTGCAGTGGGCACGGGCAAGCGCCACCGGAAACACCTTGGATTTTTTATTTTGAATTAATTTTGGGTTATTGCATTCAGAAACATTTGAGTATTGCCAGATTTTTTTGTGAATCACACTTTCAGACACATGACTCCAAGGGGGCTACAACCCATAGTTTAAGAAGCTTTGGACTAGAGGACAAAGCTGTCTCTTTTTTCCTTAGAAGAAATGATCCTGGCAACCTGTAAAGTGAGTTAGCTCTTCCTCAGATAATCTTATTGAAACAAAAAAAAAAATCCCAGGGCTACCTGAGGGTCTGAGGTTTCTCCAAAGGCATATCCTTAAACTTGTATTTGTTCTTGCCCATGCCTACCAACTCATTCTAACTCTCCAGACATGTTTAATCATTTGTTCACCATAAACATTAGACATTCTTAATGGGAATACCCATGTTTGGCCATTGAGAATAACATTGTGTCTTAATTTTGAATTAATACTTTCTCTTATATTAAAAAAAATACTTCTTAATTGTTAAGATGGTCCTTAATTGTTAGGCGAATGTTAAATTTATGGCCTGGTAAAGATAGTGCCCGACTGAAAGTCAAGATCAATCAATAAGTCTCTATTACATTCCTGTTATGAACCAGGCAAGATAAGTACAAAGACTGAAGCAATCCTTACTTTCAACAAACTCACATTTTAATGAGGAAAATATACTTGTGTTCAAATATATTAACTCTGTATAACTGTGTAAGCCAGTTGTAAATTTCCTCAGTTTCTTTATCTGTAAAATGAGGAAAATAATACTTGTACCCCTTATCTCACAAGTTTATTGTGAAGAAAATATTTTGCAAATGTAACTAATTCAGTTCAACAAATATTCAAGTCCTTACACTGTGCAAGGCACCATACTAATAACTTTGGTGATGTAAAAATGAAAATGATCCTGACCTCAGGTTACAGTATACTAAAATTAGTTGTTATAAAATTTATCAGCATCTATTGATATAACTATTTGATTTTATATTATTTTCTTGTTGATATGATGAATTACATTATTTTCCTTTTATTAAATCCTGGTAATTTTTCTCTGGATAAGCCATCAATTCAAATAATCCCTTTAATCCATGGCTATCATATATTTGCTACAATTTTAAGACTTTTGGATGTATATTCAAAAGTGAAGTTAGTCTCTAATTTTCTTTTTTTATTGTCCTTGTCGGTTTTTTTAATTATTGCTATATTTGCCTCATAAAAAGAATTTAGTAGAATACCATATTGTTTTTGTTTAGAAACCATTAATAGAATTACCCATTTCTCAATTTACTAAAGCAATTAGTAGCACTAAAAACAGTTCATTAGTCAAGAATTAATAATTCATAATTCCAGAATACCATTATGAATTTTCTTCCAACTAGAATAAAATGGCAAAA
>JAJPUD010007786.1:59051-101145 GCA_023553655.1 Myrmecobius fasciatus | reverse complement strand
CTGTGGGAACTGAGAGTGAACCACAACACAGCATTTTAACGCTTTCTGTGAATATTTCCATGCATTCTGTTTTCCTTCTTAGGTTGTTTTTTTTCTTCTTCTCTTTCTAGATCTGATGTTTCTTGTGCAGTAAGATAACTGTATAGATATGTATACATGTATTGTATTTGTCATATAATTTATCCTATCTAGCATGTATTAGATTACCTGTCATCTAGGGGTGGGGGGCGGGGGGAGGGAAAGGAAAAGCTTTGGAAAAAAAAGTTTTTATTTTTTTTTTTTTGCAAAGGTCAATGTTGAAAAGTCACTCATATGTTTTGCAAATAAAAAGCTTTGTTAAAATATATATATATATATAGTCAGACATAGTCATTAGGCCTTATATGGTATTTGTTTGTTTTGTTATTGTTGTTTAATGGTATGAGATGATAGAGAGGGTATATTTGAAAATTACTCTGATATAAAGACTGGAAAAAAAATCAATCTAATGTTGTTTTTTTTTTTTTTTTTTTTTTTTTAAGGAATGATAAGTAACATAGTAGATGTAATGAATGTGGATTTCCACACCCCAACCCCACCCCTAATTTGATTTAAAGATACTCCACTTAGACTCTGGAATTATAGAGAATGTACCAACTAGAATTGTTAGAGGGTTTCCTCACCTGGAATTTTTCTGTGGCAATAAAATTACTTTTGCTTCTTTTCCCTATCCTTGGCTATGGTGTGTGGGGTGTGTGTGTGTGTGTGTGTGTGTAATTGTGTACACTTACTGTTCTGAAATGACAGGTCAAGTGAACTGCTCTTTTGGGAAAATGGATAGCTTCGCATGTTTGGAGACACCAGGGAAAGAGCCAGCAGATAAAGTTTGAGCATGAAGGGAGGACAATCAAAGAACTTTGAGTTGAAAAGAGGGATTTAAGTCAGGAGAGTAGATGACATCATGAAAAGAGAATCAACCAAAGGGAGGAGTTAAAAAGTAGTAATATTGTTGGATATAGCATATAAAGAAAATTGTTAGGAGTCATTTAGAGTGAGTGTGTGTGTGTGTGTGTGTGTGTGTGTGTGTGTAAAATTTCCCAAGCATTTAGTATCCTCCCTGAATATACCCACATGTATATGTATATACATATATATATGCATATATATATATATATATACAGTATTTTTTCTATAATATGTATTGATCATATTATCTGCCTATGCTAAATTGAGTTATAGGAAGATGTACTAAATTACCTTTAAGATTTCACTCAGGCCCTTGATACTTTGTATTCACAGTTGATGAATTAATGTTTGTAAAGTCCTTTGAACTTTTTGAGATTTCTACTAGATAAAGTGATACATTTATTATAAAGTTCCTTGAGGGTAGAGAACCCTCATGTTAGCATCAGCTTGGAGAAGAATTGAGTTCAAATACTGCTTTGAACATTTATTGACTATGTGACCCTAAGCAATTCACTAAGCTAAGAGCCTCAGAATCCTCATTTGTAAAATGGAAATAATAAAAACTGCTTACTTCATAAAGTTATTATGAGTACTGTATGAAAATAATATATTTTGCAAAACTTAAATAACAAAAAATTATTTGTTCTTGTTACTTATTTTACTATTTTTTTTAACATAAGAAAGGAGGGCTATAAGTCTTTGTTGAGTGCCTGCTACATTCTTGGCTATGTGTTAAGTGTTTTACAAATAGCTTCTCATTTGATGCTCACTATAGAGCAGGCTTGGGCACAAAATGAGGAATAATGCTTGAATGATGATTCCCTTTGTTCTAGTTATCACTACCTTTTTTTTTTTTTTTTGAATGTCCTTTCTACAACTTCCATTTTTCTCAAATTCTTTCAAAGCTCATCATATTTTCTAATTCTTTAATTATTTGAATTACTAAATCTTATGATCTTTTTAGAGCCTTCTAGATACAACTAATTGATATATCTTTTCTAAATAAGATTGCATTGTCTTTGGCTATAAAGAAATAGTCAAGTCATTGATATGTTGGAAGTGAAGTCTGACCGTCTTTGGTAGAACAACATTAAATAGGTCACAGAAATGTTAGAGAATTAATGGGAATTAGACAGAGAAAAGCAAAGTCAGAGACGCAGGCAGTCTCTGACAATCTTTTTTACCCTTTTGAGGACTTTTAGTAACTTCTTACCTTTGAGTTTAGTGCTCCTGATTTAATGTGTTTTTTTTTTCCTATAAGAGATAATTTTCTATTTAAAATGATTAGTTAAGACTATTTTAAAACTTTTAAATAACTTTTATTGTGTTAGCCTTGTGGTTGTTTTATTTGTGAAACTCAAAGCACTTCCATTTGGAGAGATTTATTCTCATATCATTTTTTTTCCCCCTCTGGATTTGCCGGAACACCATTATGTTCGTGTTCTGAAGGTTAATGCCTAAAGTCAGTCAGACAGAAGCCAAGTGCTGCAAGGTTTCCAAGATTAGGACTGATTCCCTTCACAGAAATAAATGATTCCTGCCATGTTCAGTGATTTCGTGCAGCACTCCACACGGCTGAGTGAGTGCCTCACTACTGTAGTCCTTACATGCTGTACATACTGATGACACTCTGTGTTAACTTGATTGACTGAGCAGTATACTAGAGAGGACGCACCTGCAAGACAAGTGCAGGCACATATATTTTTATCCTGGTTTCGAAACATTTATTTTACATTTATTTTACTCTGAAGTCATAGTTTCAAATTCCAGGGGTCCTCATATTGTGCTGCAAAGGTAGAGCAAACCTTTAAGTGTTGCTTTGTTGTCAGAATTGCTTTGAAAATGATCTAAGACTCGTTCCCTTTTCCCAAAGCCCGGTTTTATGCTTTTGAAGAAAATGACATGAAGGTGACTATTAGCAAGCTTGACAAATTAGTGACTATGTAAAATTGTATCTCTTAAGAGATTTCATTTAATGGTAGTCAGATGCCTCATTTAGTTCACTTAAAAGAAATAATTTTGGTTATATTTTTATGTTGTGTTTTATTATCATGTTTTATAGGCTTTGAGACAGCAGCAGAAAAGAAGAAATGGAGTCTCAATGATGGTAAACAAGACTGTTCCTCGTGTTGTTTTGACACCATTAAAGGTGTCTGATGAGCAGTCGGATTCACCTTCAGGTAAAATAGCTAAATGATTGTGTACTAGACCAGTTCTCACAGAATATACCTTAGTGAGAAGTGGCATTTGAAATCTAGAATTGAGGAAAATCATTGGGTACTATTTTTCTTTTGGAGGTTTGTTTGGTTTATTTTTTTTTTTAATCCCTTCTGTTGATAAGCAAGTCAAGCTAGTTGTGCTAACCCTTTCTGTTAAAAATTATTTCCAGATAGTACATAATAAATGACTTTTGCAAATGGCAACAGTTGTAAGAAAATGTGAAATGATGCTGATAGATTCTGTCTCCTTCACCCTGATTGTTTGGATTTTGAACTTTAACAGTGGGCTACATACTGATGTACAATACTATCAAAAGCAGATCTTTTAGATGTGAAATTATGTGTCAGTCTTCGGTCATGAAACTATAGATCCTTTTATTAGTTTTTATTTTCTGACACTTATTTTTAACATTGTGCATCTCCGACTTTTGCTTTTGGTTTCTAGTTGATTTGTATATTTAAAAAACCTTCTGAGATATAAGTGTTTATTATATACTAATATTGTATTCTTCAGAAATACTTTATTGCAAAAGTTTATTTGGAAAGATGTTTTCTCATTCTCTCTCTTTTTCTTGTCTCTCTTTCTCTCTCTTTCTCTCTCTCTCTCTCTCTCTCTCTCTGTCTCTCTGTCTCTCCTTCTTTTTGGACAGTACTTAAGAATACTATATCATAATGTTTAAAGCTTTTTTAAGTTTTACTTTAAAAAGTGGACTTATCCTCATGTTATAAGATTAGTGAATTTACTTTTTGGCTACTCTTGATAGGCCACTTATATTTTCCCTTAATTGATTTAGTTTGCTTTCACATTTATTACTTCTAGGGTTAGAAGAATCAGATTATGACCAAAGAAGATAATACCTCTTAGTGAAAACAAA
Source organism: Myrmecobius fasciatus (assembly GCA_023553655.1). Lineage (NCBI taxonomy): Eukaryota > Metazoa > Chordata > Mammalia > Dasyuromorphia > Myrmecobiidae > Myrmecobius > Myrmecobius fasciatus. The sequence goes on along the minus strand of JAJPUD010007786.1, from coordinate 97,106 downwards.
GGAGATAATACTTTTGGATTTAAAAGAAAAAATTAATCTTTTCTTTTAAAAAGGAAAACAAGAAAGAGGACAACAGTTGTATAACTGTTTTCTTTTTTTAGGCTCTGAATCTAAAAATGGTGAAGCCGACAGTTCAGATAAAGAAATGAAACATGGGCAGAAATCTCCCACTGGAAAACAAACAAGTCAGCACTTAAAACGATTGAAAAAGTCTGGTTTAGGTGAGTATAGCAATGGACTGTTTATGGTCCATTAAATTTATCTTATTGAATGATTTTGTTAGACTATCCATAGATACTTTAAAAAATACTTAATCCAACCAAACTGAGCAAAATTCTTAGAGTATCTAAAAGAAAACCTAAGTTACATTTGAGAAATGGAAAAGAACATAATTAAGTGATCTAATTTTGTTTTCCATATTTGTGAATGATAGTTCTATTTGAATGTAAAATTCATGGATAAAATAAGTGCTTACTGACAGTTTCATAATAGCATTAATTAAAATGATCTGTTCTTCCAAATACTGATTTCATTAATGAGGAAGGTTTTGTTGCATTTGGGTTTTCATTTGATTGAAATGCAATTACTTCAAAAAAAGGTGAACTTGCAGGAAATAATCATGGAGCTGCACATTGTGATAGGGTTCTATGTTACAACTGCTGCCTGGCTATATTGTTTTTCTCAGGTCATTCTGTCTTGGTTGATTTACAAATAATTTCAAATTTCTGAGAAATCTATGAGTTGTATGATCTGTGGATCTTGCATAGTGGCATTAATTTTTCAGTTGGAACCCAGTTGAGGTATTTGGAAGGAAACAAAAAAGAGTAGTGAAATTATATTATTTTGTATTGTGTTGCATCATATCATGCCATGTTATATCATGTCATTTTATGTGATATCATGTCATGTCATATTATATTGTTAATTTATTTTTCTAAAACAAAAACAAACAAGCCATAACCTAGGTCTTCCTTTTTCTCCCAGACTTGAAGAGTAAGGACTATTCACAGGCCCTGATCCCATTTTGATTGACACAAGAGTTATGATCCGCTGTGTCCTTAGGCAACTAGGTAACCCCTTTCCCACTACATTAATGCTGAGCTTAATGCAAACATCCAGTAATCAATAGTCCATTGCAACTTAGAACTTAGGTACTCAAGAGTTCCATTGACCTCAGACTCCTTGATAGAGGTTACAGGCACATGCCACCTTGCCCAACTGTTTATTTTAATAAGACAGAAACAAAATGTCTTCTGACCTGGGCATTATAATCCTGTTTTTTTCTGTCCTGTTGGATGAACTAAATCAAATGGTCAATTTCTTTCTTAGTATTTTCATCTGTGTGTTAATACCTTGGCTCTCTGTAGTATCCTGATAAATTAATGAATAAATATATATCACTTAAATATTTTATATTTAGAAGCCTCAATTTTATTTTATTATTTTTTAAACCACTTTTTGGGTTATTTAAAACTATTCTTGGTGTTAAACTTTAGCCCCATATAAAAATTGAAGTGATTTTCTTTAACCAGAGAAAACTTTTGAAAGATCTTTGAGATCTACTAATGAACAAGACTGTTAAAGTAATGATTATTGTTTCTGTTTTAAAACATTTTAAACAGACCATAATTAGATTTAGATTCATAATTAGAGTTAAATATATGATGTTTATAGTTATATATGTATGTATACTTAATATTTATAGATGTAAGTATATATAGTATATAATCACATAGAATGTATATAGTTATACTTGAGTTTAAGAATTGTGTGTGTGTATGGTGTACACACATGTAAAATATGCATGCTTAGGAATGTAAGTTAAGCACTTTCCTATCGCAGAAAACAAACTGAAGAATGATATTGTATATGAATATTCCTAATGAGAAGAACTTATCAAATTTATAAGATAATAGAATTAGAAAATGGACCTAAGAAGTCATCTTATCTAACACCCCAGTTTTACAGATGAAGAAACTGAGGTCCAGAAAAGTTAAGTAAATTCTCCAAGTTTAGCCAGTATAGAGGAGTTATAGGAGGCTTTACTTGACATTGATGTCTTTTCTAGAGAGCAACAATTACACATGTTCCAGAGAAGGTTAAATGCCTTATACAGACTATTAGAAAGGAATTCTAGGGAAAAGGGTAGTCTTATCTCAGATTGGAATCTACAAGTCTATTTTATAAAATAAAAATACAATGATAGCTCAGTGTATTGGGAATATTATAAAAAATACTTGAAATTTGCAATCAGTAATCATGATTTTTAAGCCCTATACTTTGAAAAGTCATACAATAGAAAACACATTTGGAGTATTCTTGGTCAACCTGACAACTGGGTTATTTTACCATTTTGCACTAAGAAAATCTAATAGAAGTATTAGTGGCCTGCAAGACTAAGAGAGCTGATATAGGTGGTATAGCTGATATAGCTTTCAAGAATAATGTGATGGATAATCTTGTGCTGTTCTTGCCCATTTGGAACACATGAAATATTGAGTTTGATTTTTGGTATTACAGTTTAGCAAGGACATTTATAAACTGGAAAGTGAGTGTTCAGACAACGGTAGTTAAACTGGAGAAAGGCTTTTACTACATGCTGAATGAAGCTTGGTTGAGTCAAGACAGACATGATAACTGTGTTTGAAGTGTTGTTCTTTTGTAAGAAGAAATAGTTGCTCAGTGTAGTCACAAAAGGCAGAACCAAAAATAAGTATTGAGATTTGTAGAGAGCAATTTTAGTTTGATGTCTTGAAGGACTTCTTAACAATTAGAATTGTCCAAAAGATGAATAAACTATTTTGAGAGGTTGTGATTCTCCTCCTTTGGTCTTCAAGCAGAAGTTAAATGGCCATTTCCCAAATTTGTTGAAATGGGAATTATTTGGAGATATCTATTGTAGGTATATATGTATGTGGTTTGGGGCATGACGGAATTCTCATATTGCAGAGTCTGATAGAGGTGAAACATTGTTCCTTAAGATAACTATATATAGCATTAAATGTCAAATTAAGGGAACAACAACAGGGTTTGAGGATGCATGTCTATTGGGCTAGAATAGAGAAAATTTATTACAGCCTAATATCTAAGGCAGGTACTATGTAAACTGAAGAGGGAAAGGCAAGAGGTGATTGAAAGTAAATTAGCAGTAGGATTTATATTGTAAATAGTCTAGGTAATGATTGAGAATTTTAAGAAGTACACAGAACAATAAACATTCAGTAGTGAGAGATGGGATGGTCCATTTGGAACAAAGCCAGAAGGTATTTTTAAGAGCTTATTATATACTTGTCACTATCTAAGAAAACTGAAGAGAGTAAAAAGTCAGTGTCAGACAAAAGCAGACTCAGTAAACTGTATCTACTATCTATTATTAAAAGTACTCTTTTAGAGATACTTTGAACTTATTAAGACCTTAGGATACTGAAAAAGACTGAAATATTTATGAAATGGGACCAAATCAAGTATGTTATATTTATTTATAATATTTACATGTTGTATATTAAGGGAGGAATCAGCAGGCTTGTCTTATCAATGATATCTTATATGAGAAGTAATCTGGCATGTCCCCTCATACTTACATTTCATTTATTCTTTGGCTTCCAGGACTCAGTTATTTATTTATTTTTTAATTTTGTAAATTAAATTTTCATATTTTTTACATTTAACAAGCATTTAAACATTTTTTTGTAACAAATATACAAAGTCAAACCAAAAAAGTTATGTTTTCCATGGCCAAAAACATTCTTGTTCTGCATATTTAGTTTATTACCACTGTGTCAAGAATTTAGTAACATTCATCTTCAGTCCTCTGGAACCATGTTTTACCATTGATTGGATCAAAGTTCTTTCAAAGTTTTTTTTTTGTTTTTGTTTTTGTTTTTGTTTTTTTTGCTGAGGCAATTAGAGGTTAAATGACTTGCCTAGGGTCACTCAGCTAGGAAGTATTAATTGTCTAAGTTCAGATTTGAACTCAGGTCCTCCTGACTTCAGGGCCGATGCTCTATCCACTGTTGCCATCTAGCTGCCTCAAGTTCTTTGTTTTTACAGTGGTGTTACAGAATAAATGGTTTTCATGGTTCTGCTGACTTTATTCTGATTTTATCAATCCACTATTAGGTGATCAATCTCTGAGGAATTTATTCTCAGCAACCAACTCATTAGATCCTGACAAACCAGAAGGTCAGTTTATTTATTTATAATTGGTGGATATGTTTTTAAAGAGACTAGATATCTGTGTCTCTTATCTGAAGTATCTCTTTTCATATATCATAGGATCTTGAAAATTAAATTATTAAAACATGCAAAGATGGTAGAGCCTAAAGATGAACTTTTCTTGTACTATAACTAGAAATAGTGTGATTTCATAAGTTTAATGTTGGAAGAGACCTTAGAAGTCCTTTCATACAACCTGTTCATCTTCTTCATGAGGAAATTGAGGCTTAGAGAATGAGGTGGCTTATCCAAGATCATACAAATAGTAAGCATATAGGCCTTCAAAGCAAATCTGGTTTTACCCTTGAATCTCTGACTACAAATCCATTCCTCTTTTCTCCTACATTGTGCTCTCTTTTTCTTAGACAAGTACTATATTTACATAAAGTAGATCCTTACTTACATACCTTTCAAAATATTAGCCATGAAGTTGTGCCATTAGAATACTTATGAAAACAAATTAAATTTTTTTTTTTTTTTTTTTTGCTTTTTTTTGCTGAGGCAATTGGGGTTAAGTGACTTGCCCAGGGTCACACAGCTAGGAAGTGTCTGAGACCAGATTCGAACTCAGGTCCTCCTGACTTCAGGGCTAGTGCTCTAACCACTGCGCCACCTAGCTGCCCCAACAAATTAAATTTTTAAGGGACCATTTATGGTGGTTAAATTTAAATAGATTGTAAACAGAAGGAAAGCCCAAAAGAATGGCACATAATATAGACACCTTGAAAACTAGTAGTTGAACTAATTATATACTTAAAATGAAATGCAACCTGCATAAAATGAAGATCTTCAATTTCCTTCCCTCTTTTAAAAAAAAAAATGATTTTTCCTTTTTTTTTAGGGAAACCCCTAAGTCTCTTGTGGATTCAGGAAGCCTGATAGTAATAGCAGGAGTTTGTTTTCAAATACTCTCTTAGGACAGGCTACCATTCAGACTTTGCTCTCATCCCTGCTGATTTGATTGTTAGTTGCTTCAGTTTCAAAATGTAGCATTTTCTGATTTGGTCTCAAAATTATCAGGGTATAATGCTTTGGAGACCTAATATGCTGATTGTGTTTTGGTATCTTTTCTAAACTGTCTTGAGAAATGTAATTGTATTGTATACTTTTCCCCCCTTATGGAATCCTGTACATTTCAGGGGCTACTCTATATTTATTTAGTTAGTGAAATGAGAAGAACAATGAATTTTTCTCACCTCCATATCCTCACCTAGTTTTTAATACTCATTTTATGAGTATCAATCATAAAGTTTTTCTACTTTGTTTCAACTAAAGACAGTGAGAAGTAGTGAATAGAAAGTGGGCCATGAAGCTAGGAAGATTTGGTTTCAAGTTCTACCTCTGACACATTGTTTTTGCAGCTCTGAGAAAGCCATTTGCTTTTTTCAGTTCTCTAGAAAACACTCTAAGAGACTCTTTAAGTTGTAGAGAAGTTATAAGGAGATTCCTCTTTAACAATTTAGGGAATCCCTTAGGTGACTTCCCTAAATTGTTGAAATTATTGGTACGGTCTTTATCTTTTAATGCCCAGAACAGTCAGATTTCTTGAAATGATTCCATGTGGGAATTTGTATTTGGTATATCCATCTTGGTTTGACACAATAGCCTTAGAATTAAATACAATCTCCATTACCCTTTGTAGTGGTGAGTTGAGTCTTTTTCTTTCTGGAACACTTTTTCCTTGTAAAAGGATTTCCAGGATAACATACTTCATGAATGAGTACTGATAACTTTGTTATTATATTGTTATCTAAAGGTGGCCTCAAAGGTAGCATTTATTTTCCAAAAATTTATTTTATTCCAATTGTATGTGTCAACTGGGTGCTAGGAATTTTATTACTTGTGAAAAGGAGAAGAGAACTGGGGTTATGTCATTGACCTGAGGGTGTGTACCATAAACCTTTCCAGCCACTTTATGTCCTCCACTATGCTTTGATAGCATGGATTGACACTTGAGAAGCATGATGCAATTTGGCAATATTTAAAGGACATGGAAATTTGAACATACAACCATCTTCTCAGTGGATATAATTAGGAGAAATGTTTTAGAAATATATCATGTTAACTAGTACTTAACTTGTACTTTAACTTCTAGATATGTCAGATACAGAAAAGGATACTGATATGTCTGCTTTGAATATTTTTCTTAGGAATGGTAATTGCAGATTTGTAGTAGGCTGTGTATTTTTTTTTCTTTAAATCTCCATTGTTGTTGCCATTGGTACACATTTACTAGTTATTTGTGAGGTAGATTTGTAAACTCAGATCACAAAACATTTTCTCTATGCAAAGATAAAAGATTTGATTGGAAATTGACTTTACAATCTCAGTCATGTTTCAAATTTAGAATGCCCCATTCTTCAATTTCATAGGAGGGGGTTGTTAAACCAGTTGATTTAGTATGTCTTCCTGATAATGGAATAATACAGAACATGCTACAATTCTTCTTGGGCTGTGTCACATTTCTTCATAAAGAATAGAATGAGATGAATTTCATCTTATTAGTGTTCCTCTGCTAAGCTTAGGAAGGATTATTGGAAAATTCCTTTCCAAAGAATTTCCATCTTTTAAATTTAGGACCCTAGGAATATAGAAGTAGACTCTTGAGGGATCTCATGAGTTATCCAGTTCAACCTCTCACTTTACAGATGAGAAATCTAGATTTAGAGAACGTAAGTGACCTGGGTGAGGTCATAGAGTGTCTGAGGTAGAATTTATCCCTAAACTTGTACAGTTCTAGGCTTTTTTCTTAGTATTGTACTAGTTAGTATAGCAGCTAGGTGGTACAGGAGATAGATCACTAGGCCCAGAGTCAGCAAGACCTGGATTCAAATGTAGCCTCAGAAACTTAACTAAAACTTGAGTCTGAACAAGTCATTTAAGCCTGATTGCCTCAGTTTCCTCCTTTGTAAAATGATTTGGAGAAGGAAATGGCAAACCGCTCTAATATCTTTGCCAAGAAAACTCCAAAACGAGTCAGAGTCATCCACAAGTGAAATGTGTCAACAATATCTATATTAGACCTTTGGTTACATGAGGGAACTCTCAGATGAGAGAACTCCTTCTAGAGGGTGGCTAACTGAAAGATTTAAACAAATTGACAAGAGTATTACATTGGTAAACAATAGGATAATTATTGGTAAATAATAGGATAATTACTTTCATTATGAAATGAACAAACTGCTAGTGTAAAATTGGAGTTTATAGCTGACCAAATAATAAAAGGTCTATTGACATTTCTTCACATTACCAATTGCTTTCATATTCTATCTTTTACTTAATTGTGATGTGCTAATTTTTTTTTTTACTTTTTTTAGCCTAATTAGTTTGACTCCCCCAAATAACTTAACATCTAAAAAGTACTTTTGTATTTAATTTCATATTTGCTTCAATCATTAAATGTAACATTATACAAAAGTAAACACATATATTTTGTCAAGTGAATTTAGAATGCCCCATCTTCTATTTCTGATGAGTGATTCTGAAATGATTTTAATAAATGCATCTGTTTCTGTTTTTAAAGGCCATTTTGGTTTCCCTCAAGAGACCATTGAGAGAAGGAGCATATGTAGGCAGATTCTTTTATGTTATCTATAACCTAATAAGCTAACACAGTCTTAATTATATGCTTAATGATAATAAAGGAAGATTTATTCACTAAAAGACCTAATATATAAGTTTTCATATTTATTTATATTTAACTTTCAATAGGAAATTCCTACATTAATACATGTTACAAAAATATGCTTTATTTTTTTAATTTGGATTGGTAAGTTAAAAATAAAAAAACTTTCTTTTGCCTTAAGAAAATATAGCATATGTTGGACCAATGGCTTATAAGTTTGGGATAAGTTCCATAGATACTGAAGTATCAGACACCTTATATTCCATGTGTGAATATAAAACTTCTAATTTATCCCCATTAGAGTTATCTATTCTTTAATCTTTCCACATATTGAAAAACTTTACTGTTGAAAAAAATGCTACTAATTTTGGTCTTTATAACTATTAATATGCTACTGTCCTGAAATGGAACCATTTCCACGGAGCTAATTCCAATGGGTTATTTGTGCTTTGAGGGCAGACCTTGTTATGTTTCCATTTTTGTAACTTTAACATTCAGTCTAACACTTATTAAGGATGTGAGATCATGATTGGACACGATTTCATTGGTATATAGAACCTCCAGGGTGTGGGACCTTCTTTGAAAGTTAAGGTCTTTGAAGTCTGCCTAGGCACTTAGAGGCTTAAGGGACTTACATAGTCACAAAGCCAAACTATGTCAAAGGCTAGATTCCTATTCATTTTAAGCATTTAGTAGAAACTTAATATGAGCTTGTTGAATGAATGAATGAAAGAATCCTGGGAGGAATGTTCTCTCTTAATTCGTAGCCTTTTCCACACTTTCTCTAAGTGTCTAACTCAGATCTTTTGCCCTTTCATATTTGGTAAAACCATGTTAATTATTTACAGGTAAAGATTTTCTGAAGTTTATAAGCTCTAAATATTTTTGTATTGTTTGGGAAATTAATTTCTGGACTGAGTAATGATCTTTATTTTATAATATCATTATAGTAATCTGATGATCAAAAGAGCTGTAGATTTTTCAGTACACCTTTATTTTGCTATGAGATAAAGCTGGAATAAACATTGAGCTGTGGCTTTTCTTCTGAGATGTTATATAGATCATAGAAGTAAACAGAAGCTTCAGATATTCAGAAGAGTATAGGAATCCATACTAATTTAACCTTGTCAGTAGAAAATATTCTCTTTTTATAAAAGAATTTTTGGTATATTGTCTTTTTACTAACAGATAACATTAGGTGTTTTGCGATGGAAGCTTTTTCTATGGGCTTTTCTACTAATTGATCCATGGCAAATATTTTAGAATTGAGTTTCCCATACAGTTTTATAAAGGGGTTTCCATTTAATCAACCATACTTAGACCCCTGCTTTCATGACCCCAGAATATTTCAAAGCTACTTGGGGCTTAGCTGTGGTAATATGGCATTTAAAAAAAAATTGGGAGGAGGTGAAATAAGTAATGTGCCCAAGGTCACACAGTTAGTAAATGTCTGAAGTCAAATTTGAGCTCAGGTCCTCCTGATCCTGGGATTGATGCTCTATCCACTGAGGCGCCTAGTTCCTCCAGCAGAATAGCAATTTGATAAGTTAATGAAATGTGGAAAATATTTATTTATATGATCCAAGATGATAATTTGAGTTAAAAGTGTATGTGATTCTTATTTTCAGATGGTATAAATGAAAAAAGTCAAATTAAGGCAGACTTAAAGGAAGAAGCTATTAAAATTTGCATTTTCAAATGTCAACATTTTAAATAGGGATTGAAATTTAACTGTCTTGCCAAAATGATATATCATTTAGCCCACACATATCTATCTACAGTAAAGTTGTACTTCTTGGTTGTTTACCACAGGACACTTGAAATGGACCAAAGCTGAAGATATTGACATAGAAACACCAGGATCTATTCTTGTGAACACTAACCTGAGGGCGTTAATAAACAAACACACTTTTGCTTCCTTACCTCAACATTTTCAACAATACCTCCTGCTTTTGCTTCCGGAAGTAGATAGGCAGGTAAGTAGAAGTTTTAGGCTTTGGTTTTCATATACTAGTTATATTAACCAGAAGATGTAGAGCTGTTATTTAGAATAATTCCCTTTGAAATAATTAGGACCACTTGACTCAATTTTAATTTCTTAGTTTAATCTATGAAATAATAATGATCTTAAATTTCAATAATAAGCCAATTATATCTTAAAATATAGTATGCTGTGTAATAAAAATCAGTAAAAAACAGAGTTTATGTAAATTATATTTGAGGGGGGAATCAAGCATTCCATTCCATTATCAAATAAATCTTTGAAGTAGCTACTTCTTTGCCCTGAGGGAAGTGAGTGCAGTAATAAAAAGCCTATGCTTCTAAGAAAATATATACATTTTTATTCTCAAACTCTTTGGGAAAGCATTTAAAATTTATGGTTCTATACTCTGAGCATATCAGATTTACCATTAACTAATCACTTCTTTATAACTTAGGTTGTGGTTTTTTTTTGGGGTGGGGTATTTATAGCTAACTATGGAGAAATACTTGAATTCTAAATATAATTTACATTATTGAAAAAATTCTAAAATAAGTTAGTAGGATAATGTAATCTATAACAAGAATTATGTCTTGAAGAACATTTTCTTAAAAGATCATGACCATAGAACATGACTTTTTTTAGATTTCTATATTTTAACTTTATATGTGCTTAGTGATGTTAGGAACTTCTAGAGAAAAGGTCAGATTTGTTTGGCTTAGTTTTGCCCAAATATTTTGTTGACTCAGAAGGAAACTAGACTATATGCCCAGAGGTGTTCCAAACTATAGAAGATTCCAGGTCAAAGCCATAAAAGCAAAGGCAGTAGCTACTAGCATGAATTTGAGATAGGATTATGAAAACAAAGAAAAAGAATTGAAGTCAGGGGTCAGACAGAGGGGCAGGAGATCTTTTGCTGATAGATAGGTACTGGCTTGAGATGGTGTTTCATTCAGACAAAAAGTAAATCAAACTGCTTGAAGTATTTGTTGCTGGTGTTTTAGCTGGGATACTTCTTCACACACCCTTCTAAGATATGCTTTATGGCTTTTTTAGGCCTTCCTGCAATATGCTTGGCAGATTTTTTTTCTTCCTTTAGCTTCTAGAATTTGTACTTTTATCAATGATGTCTGTGTATCTTTCATGACCTTTTTAATGGATGGCATTTAGTGGAACAAATGTCAACTTAAGTGAAGTCTTATTTAGGTTTTTATTACTTTTCCAAATGCCACTTCAATGATGAATAGTGTGTTGCCAATTCTGTCATATATATTATTTTTCAGGAATGTACATCTTTGCTTTCTGGGATTGATATAAGAGAGAAACTCCTTACATATTACCCCCTTCCCTGACACAGATCCCACAAAAAGCTTCCTAATTTGTCTATTCTCTTTTGCCTCCTTCCCCCCCCCCAAAAAAAATGCAGCATTCTAAATCATTCCAATTAATCTCTGTTTTAGTCTACATTCATATTTTGAAAATTTGAGTAAGTTAGATGCTCAACTACTGAATGCTTTGTGCTCCATAGCCTTTTTAAAATCCTATCAAGCTTTGTGCCATTGAGATTTTGTACTCAGTCATAATGCACATAATTCTGACTGTGAAGAATACCATTAAAATAAAATGGAACATTTACACAATTCTCTTTGTAGAGAATTTTGGATTAGAAAAATTAATGCATTTGTCAAGCATTTTATAGCACAAGTACATGATTTATTGATTTTTGATGGCTTTGTTGGCATTATTCTGTGTATTTCAAGAAGTCGCATAGCCTTTATAAATGCAAATGAAAGTGGATGTTCAATTTTTTTCCCTCAAGTATGTCATACATTTACAATAACATAGACTTTGCATGGAGATTATTTTATGTACTGCATATATTGATTTTAAAAGTTATTTCATTATTTTTATTCCACAGTTAGTATATGTAGTCAAATATCCATTTATGTAGCAGATCATAATAACTTTTCCCTCTTATCTTTAATCTTATAAAATTATCTTAAACCTTTAACCAAAAGTAAAAAGTTCACTTGCATTGCAGTATTTTTAAATAACCTGACATATCAGCTTTTTCTTCACTTTGTAAAATAAATGCAGACATCCCTGTTTATTTTTTCCCTTCATTTAAGCTGTAAAATAATAGAAGATAATAAATGAATCTTTATATTTTGTTGAACAATTAGTATACTAGATACTTGTCTACTAATATACAGTACTTAGTACAATGTCATGTTTTCATTGAACATTTATTCAGTAAATATTCATTAACTGATGAATAATAGACACTATCCTCCCTGCTTTCTGCCTTAGGCCCTAGTAGTAAGGGAGAAGGATGAAAACTGTCAGACAATGGACCAGTTATTTCATTACAATTACTTAGTATACTTGGTTCCTCATAGCATTAGAAATGTATCTTTCCACATGCTTAATGTACTACCATCAACTTAATTGGATAGAGTAATATTGAAATCAATAAGCATTTTAGAGCATTATTTTAATATATACCTAAAGTCCTAATTGGAGGCCTTATCCGAATGTAGAGTCATTCTGTGTTCCTAAAGTTTATGTAGGCTCTGGCAAGTCCTAATAAGCCACAAAGGCTTTGTTTTTTTAAAGTCCTGGTGTTGAAAAATATATCTTATCTGAGCGCCAGACTAACAAAAATCTTGGAGTCTCATTGCCAAAGTTGGTTCATGGATCATAATAAGTTGTAAACATAATCTGTTAAAGTACAATTATTTTTTTTTTTGTGTATGTGATTTTTAATATTCTTAGGTTATCTCACTTATAGAACATGAGCTTTGAAACCAGGGAATATTTCATTTTTGTCTTTGTATCTCTAGTTTCTAGCACAGTACCTTGAACATATAAGTGGCTAGTAAATGTTTATTGATTGATAAGTCTGTTGATCTATATTGGTGGACTACTTTTATAAATTAAATAATGGATTATTGAATATTATAATATGCTATTTATATGATTATATTTTTTATATTTCTGTAATAAAAAAGGTAAGCACACATAATATTAGTTCCAAGGCCTCTTAAGAATAAACACCTAAGTAACCTAATCGGAGAATAGAGAACTAATGGAAAGACCAGAGTCTCTAGAGAAAGAGGACTTGGATTTGGTTCTACCTCTGATCCTTATTACCACCTGTGGACAAGTCACATAATGTCCATGGATTTCATTTTCCTCATCTGTAATATGAGGAATTTGAGCTGGGTGGACTTTGTTTTCAAACTTTTAACTCTAGATCTATGATCTTATAAGACATTTCATTTTATTCATTAATTTGTTTGTTTATAAAAGATCTCTTAGTAAAGACAATTTTAATGCCAGCAGACCAAAGTAAATTTGAGTATCAGTCTTGTAAATATCTTATCATCTCTTACTGTATTTAGAATGTAAGCTTGAGGATAGGGAATAGTTTTGTTGTGTTGTGTTGTTTTGTTTTGTTTGTTTTGTTTGTTTTGTTTTGTCTTTATGTACCCAGGTCCTAATTGCGAGTTGCTGCTAAGTTAAATACATATGTTCACCAAATGGAATTCCCCAAAGTGTTTCATGTTTATAATTGCCAACTCCTTGTTAGGTTTTACAAGTAAAACAATGTGTCATGACATCTGTAGAAAAATTTTAGACATATCAATGTCATAAACATTGACTTCTCTTTAAACACTAGTTTTATAGGTTGTATATACTATATTCTTCTCATTGAAAACTAGGAAAGATGCTTTCTTTTAAAAGAAGGTAAAGCTCAAGGCCAGCTAATTTTACTGATTTCTTGTTTTTCCTCGTTGAGACTGCCAGATGGGATTCCTAGCTGAAATAGGAAGGTTTGATTAAAAGCAACAAGAACAAATGTCAAAAATAAAACAGCAACACACAGAAAAGTCATGTAAAATATTGCAAATGAAATTTTGAAAACTTGAAAAACTGCCCCATTCTTTCCTCCTTTCTCAACTGATAGCATAACATTTCCTCCTCCTATGTAGAGAAGGATCATTTGCTTCTTTGATAAGCAACTTAGTAATTACAGAAAGGACCTGTCACAGCAGCAAACGTTCACACAGCCAAGAATAACAAAGTGAGCTAAACTGCACTGGAGAATTCCGTATATTTGAATTCCTTTTTCAGTTGAGGTTATAGTTTTTGCATATTTGCTGTTCTTTCTTTTTTTAGGGGAAGTAATTCCATAACCAGTCACGTAGAAGGCCTTTGGTTTTTTGTTTGTTTGTTTGTTTTTGTTTTTGTTTGTTTGTTTGGATGGGTTGTGCTGGGCTGCTAATTTAAAGCAATTTTTAGTAATCATAGTAAAGATTTTGCTCTTCAAAAAATTCTTATTTACTTTCATTGCTGTAAGTAATTTTGTATCAAATTTAATGGCTTTTTATCATTTGATTTCTTATCTCTAAAATACTTTATTACTTCAATCTGTTTGTCGTTCTTTCTAATTGTTCTACTTGATTTTTCCAAATTTATTTCTCTTCCTTGGACATTTAAACCTATGTCTATCGAACTTATTAGACTTAAATTTGTTTATTTTTTAAAACTTTTATATCACACTGTTGTTTCCATTTAGACACTTCATTCTTACTTGCTGCTTACTGCCTCTATAGTAAACTTTTCCTTGTAAAAAGGAAAAAAAAAAATAAGAAAATTAAGACCAATACAGTGACCCTACCATTCCAAACCATACTTTCCCACCTTACCAACAAAAGGAAGTACTTTTTTAAAATTTCTAATCCAGAACCAAAAGTTATCACTATATTTACATAATTGTTCATATTTGCTTTATTATTTTTATTTATTTTTTATAATTCTGTATATATTATTATGCTTCTGTTTATTTTGCCTTGCATCTATTCCTCCTTTTCCTTTTGCTCCTCCTCTTATTATTAAAGTAGGTAGCATTCATATAGTGCTTATTATATTCCAGGCATTGTGCCAAGCATTTTACAGTTATCTCATTTGATCCTTATGACAATCCTGGGAGGTAGGTGCTATTACTATTCTCATTTTACATATAAGGAAACTGAGGTAATGTTAAAAAAAAAAAAAAAGTTAAAGGACTTGATCAGTTGCATAGCTACTAAGTATCTAAGGTTGTATGTGAACTCAGGTCTTTCTGATGCCAGACCTGGCTTACTCTCTGCTAAGCCACCAACCTTCACCAGATCTTCCCATGTTTCTCTAAATTCCTCTTTTTTTGTCATTTTTTTTACAGTGTATTATTATTCCATTAGCACAATGTAATGTTCCATATATCATAATTTGTTTAACCATTCCTCAGTTACTCACTTTGCAGTTTATTTTAATTATACAAGTGTAGCTACATATGCATAATATCGATATAGATACATAAATAAAGCCAACTTATATTGAATATTCCAGTCTGGGCTAAGCTTGGAATGTAAGCTTGATGGTAGAGAGTGTTTTTTCTTTTGTCTTTATGAACCAAGTACTTAGTAAAGAATTGATGCTGTTAGATTCATATTTGCATTGAATGGAATTTCCTCAGACTTTCAATGTAACACAATAAAATAATATAATGAAAAATAAGGTAGTGCCCCAATAAATTTATAGAATTGCTCTATGCCAGTCAAACTACCAAAGAGCTGCTTTACAGAGCTAAGTAAAATAATAACAAAATTCTTTTGTGAGAACAAAAGATATAAAATATCAAGGGAAATAATGAAAAATAATATATATGGGGCAGCTAGATGGCACAGTGGATAGAGCACCAGCCCTGAAGTCAGGAGGACTTGAGTTCAAATCTGGTGTCAGACACTTAACACTTCCTAGCTGTGTGACTCTGGGCAAATCACTTGATCCCAGGGAAGGAAGGATATACCATATACCATATGCCATAATAAATTCGAGATTGATATATGACAATATATTTTTGCTCTAATTTGGTACTTGTTATAATTTTTCAAAAATCATAACATGTACCAAATTAGAAGAGAAGGTAGTTGTAGACTTTTTATAGATGTAGTTAACCAAATATTCTTAAGCAGACAAGAGATAGAGCTTAAGATAATTTTGGTTATTTGAAGTTAAGAAGTTTCTGCATGAACAAAACTCATGTTACTAGGAAAGAAAATGATCAGCTATGAAGAAAATCTGTCTCAATGACCATGAATAGGTTGTGGTTCTGATTGCCAAATATATATAAATAAATAACAAAATTTAAAAACAAAAATAAATAACAAAAATATATGACTAAAAACATTCTCTAATAGATTATTGGTCAGAGAATATTAACTGATACTATTAATAACCATGCAAAAGAATATTTCATATCAGTTATAAGAGAAATGGAAATAAAATCAAGTTTCTGTTTACACTCACAAATTGACAAAAAAGAGCAAAAGATAGGAATGTCAGTGTCAAGAGAAGATGTAGAAAGTGGAGTGTGTTATAGATGAAAGATCTATACGCTAATGCAGTCATTCTGGAAAACAATCAGGAATTATGAAAAGAGAGTTATGAAATGTCTACAGCTTTTTAACTCAAAGATCCACTGGTAATATACCCAGAGGACTTCATTGATAACATATATACTAAAATATTAACAATAGCATTTTTTGTTGCAATAGAAAACTAGAAACAAAACAACCACCCATCACTTGGGGAAAATTAAACAAATTCTGTCACATTAATATAATCGAATATTACTGTATTCTAAGAAATTAAATTATAATGATCAAGTGCCACAACAAAGAAGTATGAAAATGTGCCTCTTTCTTTTTGCAGAATACTACACACACACACATACACGTATGTATATATATGTAATATGTATAGTAGAATGTAGTTCAGGTATTCATTAGATTTGTTAAATTTTTCCCCCATTTAAAAAAAACCTTTTTTCCCCCCCAAGGATGGCTCTGTAGTAAGAAATGAAAGGAGGAATATACTCAAAAAATCAAGATATTTAAAAACATGTTATTTTAAGAATTTTTTAACTTTCTCTTTGCAATAGTTGTAAAAGATATTAATTTGCATTTTCCCAATTTTTAAATGAAGCATCCTTTTATATTTGGATTACATATAAAATCAAAGCTTTTTCTATTGCATGGAGTGAAATACCTGTTTCAATTTATTTATTTTTGCTTTGCCATCTCTTAATTGTCTAATTTATTTTTGTTTAATGAAGAATCCTAATATTTCTTTAGACTTATCAACCATTGAATTTATTATTATTTCTGATTGCTATTTACCTAGGTGTTTTGACCCATCCACTTGTCTATTTCCAAAGTAATACAAATAGATTTGATTACCTCCTTCATTCCTACTTTTTTCATTACTTTCCTTGAGATTGTAATAATTGTCATTTCTCCCAATTATACTAAACTGCTTGAGGGCAAGCTTTTTTATTTGATGTTTTCCCAGCAAAATAGTAGTTGTTTAATGAATGCTTATTGATTTGACTCTAGATTAATTTTGTTCCAAGTTCTATAAAATAAACCTTCAGTAGTTTTTTTAAATGGCTTTGTTTATGAGTACTTTCAGTGATATAAATTGATTTCCATTTTATCCATTCCCATAGTCCATTGAAATTAATAGACATGATGAGAGAGAGCATTGAAAATATTTCCTATTTCTGAATCAAATATCTTAACATTTAGGCAATATTGTATTTTTTAAAAAGCTTTTCCAATACTATACATCCTTGTCATTTCACATTTTATTATTTATAGTTTTTCTCTGAAGGCCTAAATGTTTTCCTTTTTTTTTTTTCCAAAGCAAATTTGTATCTAAGATAGTTTTTATTATGGCATATTTAGACTAAGTCAGAATCTTACTATTTCTAGTATGTCCTTATTGTATGAAGTGACTATATTCAGTGCATACAAAGCTTAGTTTGAACTATAATCTTTAGAAGTTAGAGTAATTACACATAACCAGGAAATTTCCACTACTCTGAGAATTTCTATTTGCTAATATTATCCTTCCCTTAATAGCCTCTATTGCTACTCATTCAATCATTAGATCAAGAAAATAATAATTACGTAAATCTCATTTTACCCATTGTTCTTCTATTACTTCATAAAAGTTGAAAAAAAAAAGTAAGAAAAAGGAAAATAATATTCAGTCTATGTTTAAGGTTTGCTGACTGTGACTGAGCCATATGATGCCTCTTATTACATTCAGGGCAATAGAACATATTCCAGTTGAATGGTTGATTTAAATTATTTGTGGATTTTCCTTTAACAAATAAATTTTAGTACTATACAAGGGTTTAGTTTATGGATCTAAATTTTTCTATTAGAAATTATTCTTATTGCTCCAAAGAACTGCTTTTCATAGATATATTTTTGAAAGTTTGTTTGCTTTTGGTTACCCAAGCATTCATATTTGGATCCCATTTCATGCATTGAGAAACTTTGTATATACGTCAAGATGTTTTTCTCATGTATGCAGTAGATACTCTAAATGAGTTATACCATCTTTTTAATAATACTTGGCAGTTTGATAAGTCCTCAGGTGGAATAATGACCTAATAAGATAATCCATTTATTTTTATTGAAAGAAATGAGAAACTTATTTGTGAAAATTCCCTTTAAGTTCTTCCCAGTAGATATTTACAAACTTATATTGCCTCTTTTTCAACTCTGATGACACTGGCATCCATGGATTAGTGGAGGGGAAATGAATCATTATCTTTCATTAAAATGATCTTGCCCCAGATGGCTTCTGAGAACCCAACTATAATAATATCTATATAGGCTATACTTGACTTATGCTTGCCAGAGGAGTTGATAGATTTTCAAAATTACGCAATTAAATAAACATTTATGAAATACTTGTTAGTTGTAGTAGGTGCTGGAGGAAAAAAGCACCTATTTAAAAAAAAAAAAAAGCTAGTTTTAGCTTCCTTGATTGCTTACTATCTGGGGTGAGGGGGGTGATTTATTCTCATTGACCCAAATGCTCAAACTACTTGCGTTGAATTAAGTATTCAATCTTGTCGTGGAAGAAGAACACAGCTAACTGGCACATACATGTGTTGAACCATATCATTTTGGAAATTTCCTGTAATGTAACAAACTGCCCAGTCATAGGCAATAACAATTGCATTCATAATATCTATAATCTAAGTAAATTTTGGGTACCCTGGTAGTCTAGAAATTGTATTGGTATTCTTTTGTCAACTCTTTTATGAACTCTTGAACATAAGAGAAGGGTAGTATCTCCACTTGTCATTCTGAAAAAAAGAACAAATGTCCACAATGTTACTATAAGGCATAGTATGTAGGGTACATTTAAACTACCAATTAATTTTTTTGTCTTGATTTGATGATTAAATTTTTTTATGTATTTCATCCCCAAAGCATGGTTTTTGGCATAAAAATTTACCAGAAAGTTATCAAAATCTTATATTTTAACCACAAGCTGCATTCCTCTACATAGCTTTACTTTCATTTAGTTGGGAGAGGGGGTGAATATAATTTGCACATAGCCAGTTGTAACCAGTTTTCAGACTGATAGATTTTTGCTTCTGTTTTTTATAAACTTCTGTTCTTTTAGCTCTTAAATCGACTTCTCAAGCATTTATGTTGTAGTTAAGTTTTTTATGTTTGGCATGTGAGGATGAAAATAAGTATTTTTACAAAGTGCTTAATGGAAGGTATTCTGTGAGACTATAAAATGTGATTGCACATTGCCTGATAGGAAAGCAATTAAAATGCTGTCGTGCATATTCAGATCTTCTTATTTTTTCCTGAACTCCTTTTCAACCTGCACACTTTTCTCATTTTGTCAGATTTATTATTTCATTTACATTTTTCATTTAGTTTTGTGCATTTAGCTCTGCCTGACTGAATTCTTTGCCATTTTTGACAAAGTATGTTAGAATGATTGTCATTGTTATTGTATCTCCTCTTGTTTTAGACAATTCCTAAATTAACTGGATCACATTTCATTTTGTAAACAGATGTTTGTATTTGTTCTGTTAGGTTTTCTATATTCTTGCAGAGGTAAAGACATCTTTGTTTTCTGATGATACTATGAAAAAGAAAAATCCCATCTATACATTTTCCCAGAGTATTTTTTGTTTTTGCCTTTCTATATCAATTATATCTAGTTATTTTTTTTTAAAATTTGAGTTTGGCCTATATGTCTCAAATTGCGGTTTTAAAAAAGATTTATAGTACTTGGAAGATGTTTTGCTGTTTGTTCTAAAATCAAAAGGGGGCTATTTTTGTTTCTTTTGGTATTTAGCTAAATGGAACTTTTTTCCCTTTTTTCTAAAGTGGTAACCATGTCACAAAATGAAGCCTCCCATAATTAAATTGTTAAATTTGAGTATAACTGTATTCTAGTTAAATAGCAATACCTGCCTGTGATTATAAGGATGAAATTTGTCACTGGTAAATTATCTTCTAGTCATCTGAGAATTTTAAAACAGTTTTTTCTTTTACCATTGGAATAAAATTGGAACCTAAGATGGGTGTCTTGGTTGTTTTATGTAGATCATTTGTGTTCTGTGGGTGAGAGCATATGGTATACTTAAATCCCTGTGTATATATATTTAAGAAAGTAACAGTAGAATATCTCATAGAGAGATAGTTCTGCATCTTTATAGCTGCTGTATCTCTAAAAACTCTTTTGATCGCTGACATTTTCTCACATTTCTTTCATTACTCACTTATATATTCTTTAATAATACTTCATCTCCTTCTGTCAGAAAGTCTCATTTTATAGGCAGTCCTACAGTTGCAAGATAATATGGTGAAGGATAGAATTTTTTCCCCTCTTACATTATTTCTCCAATACTTTAGGAAATCTTCGATTTCATTGGTGAGTTTATTCCTTCCACTATTAACACAACTGATCCTTTTTTTCAAATAGGGTGGATAGTTTTGTGAGTAAAAGCCAAAAAAATTCTTTAACTGGTTGTTTATCTCCATTTCCCACTTGGGCTCATTTAGGTATTTGTACTCAATACATTCCTGAAGCTCAGTAAAACCAATAATGTTAAAGCATCAGGGTAGGGCCACCATGGAATATTTTAATATCTTGTTTGAATGTAATAATGTAGTCTTCGTTTAATTTCTAGTTTGCCATCATCAGCAAATTGCCTGCTGCCACTGCTGTTGCTATTTGGAATAGCTTTGTGGTGTGATTGAAGGAAAATTTAAAGAAAAAGAGGAAATTGGAGATTAGAAGTATTTTTTAAAAGAATCTGTTCAGTTTTTATTACCTTTTTTTGTATATTCTTCCCATAGCTGTCAGATACAATATTGTAATGGTAAAAGTACTTAGTACATACTAGGTGCTATTTAATGCTTATTCCCTTCCCCTGCCAAGAATTATTGATTTGCAGGCTCAGATGTGTGGACTACAGTGTTCAAAGGATTTCCTAAGGTGTGGTTCCTATTATTGCAGCTCACATTTTTATATCATGTTTACAAAGTACTGTGCCACAACTATTATCATTCTCATTTTTCAAATGAACATATTGAGGCCCAAAGAGTTGAATTGAAATAGATTGATAGAGCATTTGTTAAACTCTCATTAAATGCCAGATCAGTCAGCAAAGTGGTGCAATGAATAGGTAGCGGGGCTCCTGAAGCCAGGAAGACTGATCTTCCTGAGTTCAAATGTGACCTCAGACACCTACTAGCTCAGTGACCCGGGCAAGTCACTTAACCCTGTTTGACTAAGTTTCCTTATCTGTAAAGTGAGCTAGAGAAGGAAATGGCAAACCATTCCAGTATTTATGTCAAGAAAACTCCAATAGGGTCATGAAAAAATAGGAAATGATTGAAACAGAACCATAATATACCAGACATGGTACTAAGTGGGATACAAATACAAGCAATGGAGAAAATCCTGGACCGCTCCCTGCTTCCCCCAGCCCATACTTGCACATTCATTTCAAAAAAAAAAAAAACCAAAATACGTTTCCTTATCATGTTGCCAGGGAAAAATCAGAACAAAAGAGGAAAACCATTTGGAGGGTGGGGGGACAAGAAAAGGTGGGGGAAAAAGTGAACATAGCGAGTGTTGATTTAAATTCAGTCTCTATATTTTTCTCTCTGGATCCAGATGGCATTTTCCTTCCAAAGTTATTCGGATTGCCTTGGATCACTGAACTGCTGAGAAGAACCCAATCTTTCAGAGTTGGTCAATCCACAATCTTGTTATGGTGTACAATTTATTCCTGGTTCTTTTGTTTCACTCTGCCTCAGTTCACATAAATCTTCTAGAAGAACCCAGTCTTTCAGAGTTGGTCAGTCCACAATCTTGTTATTATGTACAATTTATTCCTGGTTCTTTTGCTTCACTCTGCCTCAGTTCACATAAATCTTTTCTGAAATCAGCCTGTTCATTATTTCTTATAAAATAATAATATTCTATTACTTTCATATACCCTAATTTATTCAGACATTCCCCAATTAATGGGCATCTACTCATTCTCCAATATTTTGCCATCACCAAAAGAGCTGTCACAAACATTTTTGCACATTTCTTCTCTCCTTTATTATTTCCTTGGGACACAGACCTGTTGTGGCACGTGAGTCAAAGGTTAAGCACAGTTTGATAGCCCTTTGGGCCTAGTTCCAAACTACTCTCCAGAATGGTTGGATCATTTCATAACTCCATCAACAATATATTAGTGCTCCAATTTTCTCACATTCCCTCCAGTATTTATCATTATCTTTTCCTGGAATCTTAGCGAATCTGAGAGATTTGAAGTGCTATCTCAGAGTTGTTTTAATTTGCATTTTTTATCAATAGTGATTTAGAGCATTTTTTCATACAACTATAGATGCCTTTAATTTCATCATCTGTTTGACTGTTTCTTGCTTGGAGAATGACTTGTATTATCAAATTTGACACAATTCACTATTTTTTTTAGAAATGAAGCCTTATCAGAAACAAATTATAAAAAATTTTCCCCAGCTTTCTGCTTCTCTTTTAATTGTGGATGCATTGGTTTTGTTTCTGCAAAATCTTTTTAATTTAATGTAATCAAAATTATCCATTTTGCATTTCATAATGTTTTCTAGGGGGTTTTTTTGGCCATAAATTCCTTCCTTTTTCAAAGATATGAGAAGTAAACTTTTCCTTGTTCTCTTAATTTGTTCATAGTATCACCTTTTATGCCTAAATAATGTATCCATTTTGACCTTATTTTGGTATGGGGTGTGTGATGTAGCTCTGTGCCAAGTTTCTGAGATAGCTATTTTCCAGTTTTCCCAATAATTTTTGTCAAATAGTGAGTTCTTATCCCAGAAGCTAGAATTTTGGGGTTTGTCAAACAGTGAATTATTGTAGTCATTGACTATTATACTGTGTGTATCTAACCTTTTCCACTGATATACCACTCTATTTCTTAGCTATACCAGATGTTTGTTTATTTGTTTTTTGAGTTTATATTCTGGACCAAGATGTAATTGAAAATGAAACCTGGAATCTAGTTCCTGCTCTGTCTAGAATGGCTGTGTGATGTTGAGAAAAACACTTAAATACTTTGGGCCTCAGTTTTGTTATCAAGATAATGAAGGGGTTGGACTTGGTGGTCTTTTAAGGTCCTTTATGTCTCTACTTCTCTGTTCTATGTTTTTTTTTTTTTTTTAAAGATTTTTCATTCTTCTCTCCACTTAGTCTTTAGACCACACCAAATCTGAGAGATTGGCTTGCCTACAGTCATATACCTAATAAGTATTAAAGATGGGATTTGAACTGAGATCTTTCTGATTATAATTCCTTAATTCTGGTATACTACCTTTTTTGAGATAGAAATATAGAGACACTGGAAATCATTTTAATCCTCATCTTTTATATAAGTGTTACCTTTTTCTTGGCATCATTAGCACTTCAAATTTCATATTCTACAGATTCTTAGCTTTGGAAGAAATCTTAGTGTTTATCTAGTCCAAACTGTATCTGAACAGCATACCTCTAAACAAATGGCCATCTAATTAATGTTTGAAGACCTCCAGTGACAAGGAAATATATTAGTTCACAAGACACTTCCAATTTTTTATATTTCTAATCATTAAGAAATTTTTCTTTTCTTTCAATTGATGAATGGTCAAAGGATATGAACAGACAATTTTCAGATTAAGAAATTAAAGCCATTTCTAGTTATATGAAAAAAATGCTCTAAATCACTATTAATTAGAGAAAATGCAAATTTCTTCACATCTCCAATTGGCTAGGATGACAGGAAAAGATAACGATAAGTGTTGGAGGTATGTGGGAAGACTGAAACACTATTGCATTGTTGGTGGAGTTGTGAAATGATCTAACCATTCTAGAACTATGCCCTAAGGCATTTCAAATTGTGCATATCCTTTGACCCAGCCGTGCCATTACTGAGTCTGTATCCCAAAGAAATCATAAAAGAGTAAAAGGACCTACATGTGCAGCTTTTTTTTTTTTTTTTTTTTTTTTTTGGGGGTGGGGGTGGGTGTTGCACAAAATTGGGAAAAGTAGATGTCCATAAATTGGGGAATGGCTTAACAAGCTGTGGTACGTGAAGGTAAAAGAATATTATTATTCTATAAAAATGATGAATAGGTTGATTTCAGAAAAGCGTGGGAAAATTTATATAACTGATGCTGAGTGAAGTGAGCAGAACTAAGAGGACATTGTACACACTGTAATAACA
The DNA here is from genome assembly GCA_023553655.1 of Myrmecobius fasciatus. Classification (NCBI taxonomy): domain Eukaryota; kingdom Metazoa; phylum Chordata; class Mammalia; order Dasyuromorphia; family Myrmecobiidae; genus Myrmecobius; species Myrmecobius fasciatus. Next base: position 72,653 of record JAJPUD010007786.1, on the reverse strand, counting down.
AGATTATGTGATGATCAACTGTGATTATATTTGGCTTTTCTCAATAATGAGGTGAGTCAAAGCAGTTCCAATAGAGTTGGAATGAAAAATGCCATCTTCATCTATAGAGAAAACTATGGAGACTGAATGTGGATCAAAGCATAATATTTTTTTTACCTATTTTGTAGTTGTTACTTGTTTGCTTGTATTTTTTCTTTTGTTTCTTTTTTTTTTTTTTCTTTTGATCTGATTTTTCTTTCACGGCATGATGAATATAGAAATATGTTGAGAATTCCACATGTTTATATTGGATTACTTGCTGTTTGGGGGAGAGAAGAAGAAAAATTTGGAACACAAGGTTTTGCAAAGGTTGAATGTTGAAAACTATCTTTGCATGTATTTGGAAAATTAAAATACTATTTAATTTTTTTCCCCTTACTTCAAGCCTAAATTAATTTTTTTGTACCTTTGACTCATTCTTCATTTTTTCTTTCCTCTGAAGTCAAGCACAATCTGTTCCCTTTTCCATGGGGCAAATTTTCTTTTTTTCTTTTCTTTTTCTTTTTTAAAAGGTTTATTTAATAAAGCTTTTTCTTTTTAAAACATACTCAGATAATTTGACAACATTGACCCTTGCGTAACCTTGTGTTTCAGATTTTCTCCTGCTTCGCCCCAGCCCCTTCCCTAGATGGCAAGCAATTCAATATATGTTAAACATGTAAAAATATATGTTAAATCTAATATGTATAAACATATTTATACAAATCTCTTGCTGCACAAAAAAAATCGATCAAAAAAAGAAAGTAAATGAGTAAGAAAACAAAATGCAAATGAACAACAAAAAGACTGAGAACGTTATGTTATGATTCACATTCAGTTCCCACAGTCCTCTCTCTGGGTGTAGATGGCTTTCTTCGTCACAAGATCATTGGAACTGGCATCAATCATCTCATTGTTGGAAAGAGTCACATTCATCAGAATTGATCATCATATAATACTGATGTTGCCATGTACAGTGATCTCCTGGTTCTGCTCATTTCATTTAGCATCAGTTCTTTTAATTCTTTCCAGGCCTCTCTGAAATCATCCTGCTGATTATTTCTTATAGAACAACAATATTCCATAACATTCATATACCATAACTTATTTAGCCATTCTCCAACTGATGGGCATCCACTCAGTTTCCAGTTTCTTGCATATGGCAAATTTTCAAATACTTGAAGAAAAGTAGTCTGCCTACCATCAATCCCCTTTGTCTCCTATCTTCATTTATATTATTTTACATCTTCTCCAGTCTTCTGTTATTTTTAGTCCATGGAGATGTGCAAAGAGGAAAACTTTTGTTTTTTCTGTAAGCATTAGATCCATGTTTCTAGTAATTGCTAGAAAATGTAAGGTTTTGGATTAATGATTCAAAACATCATCTCTCATTGACTACCCTTTTTCCTGATAGCCGTTTAACTCATATGTGTTTTTTTCTTTTAGACAAGATTGTACCTTTATCAGATTCATTTGATAAATATATTATGGATATTTCCCTATCTTCTAATGCATCTTGCTCTATTTGTATTGTAAATTATTTTAGAAGATGCATTGCATCTTGAATCCAGAGTAGAATATTTTCCAGTAGTTATTGAGAATAACCTTTTCTAGCTATAAGAATATTTGTTCACTAACTTCCAAGAGACAAATTCTTTTTTTATCATCTTATAGAATTGCTCAGGGATTTTTGAGTAGATGGTGTAAGATAAACTCTATTCAGTACTCTTTAGGAACTGTGTCTTTGAAAGATTTCATTTGACAGGGTGGTGATAATGATGATGTTGATATTTTTTTTTTTTACTAGAACTGCTAAAATATTTTTGTACATGTTGGTCTTTTTCCTTTTGCTTTGATCTGTTTGGGATACAGACATAGTATTTGGTTGGTCAAAGGATTTTGTTTATTTCTTTTTAATCTTTGGTATATTTCAGAATTGTTGAATCAATTCACTAGTCTACCAACAGTGCATCAGTATCACAATTCTTCTACATTCCATATAGCATTTGTGATTTTCCTTTTCTGTAACAATAGCCATGTGGTAAATGTGAGGTAGTATTTCACAGTTGTTTAAATTTGTATTTCTCTATTGAGCAGTGATTGAGAGCATTTTTTTCATTTGACTCTTAATTTCATATGAGCTTTCATTATTTCACTTGAAAATTGTTCATGTCCTTTATCAATTAGGAAATCGCTTTTATTTTTACAAACTTGGCTCAGTTTTCTGTTTATTTGAGAAATAATTCTTTTATCAGAAAAACTTATTGAGAATTCCTTCTCCCCCCCTCCTATATTCTAATTCCAGTAGCATTGGTTTTGTTTTGATAGCATTAAAGAGTTTTTAATTTTGTGTAACTTCTCAAATTCTTCTTTTTTTTGTTTGGTCATAAGTCTTTCCCTTATCCTTTGATCTGAAAGGTACATTTTCCCATGCTCCCCTAATTTACTTATGATAACATCATTTATATCTATAAATCAATTATTTGACCTTTCACTTTATCTTGATATATGGTGCAACATGTTGGTCTTTGCCTAGTTTCTGCTAACTGCTTTCCAATTTTCTCAGCAATTTTTGTCAGATGTTTAGTTTTCACTCTGAAAACTTGGATCTTTAGGTTTATCAAACAGTAAGTTACTCTAATTATTTACTACTATGTATTATGCACTGAATCTGTTCTATTGATCCACCAATCTATTTCTTAGCTAGTACCAGATTATTTTGATGATTATCTCTAAATCTGGAACTGCTAAACTGCCTTCCTTAACATTTTTTTCATTGATTCCCTTGATATCATTGACTTTTTTTCTACCAGATGAATTTTTGCACTATATTTTCTAGCTCTACAAAATGATTCTTTGGTACTTTGATTAGTATGACCCTGAGTAAATAAATTAATTTAGGTAGAAATGCCATTTTTATTATATTAGCTCAGTCTATCCATGAGAATCAATACATTTCCATATAAATATAATATAGTTCATTTTTATCTGTATTTGTGTGAAAAGTGTTTTATAATTTTGTTACTATAATCCCTGGGTTTATCTTGAAATATTTTATATGGTCTGCAGTTATTTTAAATGGAATTTCTCTTCCTGTCTCTTCCTTATGAATACTATGTTTTATTCATGGTATATAGTATATAGAAATGCTGATGATTTATGTAGGTTTATTTTATATCCTTATGAGCATTTAGTATTCTCTAGAGTTAGGTGGCACAGTTGGTAGAGTGTCAAGCCTGATGTCAGGAAAATTTATCTTCCCAATTTTTAATTTGATCTCAAACTTAAGAAGTCACTTAACCCTGTTTGCCTTAGTTTTCTCATCTCTAAAATGAGCTAGAGAAAAAAACAGCAGACCAGTCCAGTATCTTTGCCCAGAAAATCCTAAATGGGGTCACAAAAAGTTGGATACAATTCAAATAACTAAACACCATTTTATATCCTGCAATTTTGTTATAGTTGTTGTTCTAGTTATTGTATCAGTTGCTAACAGGTTTTTTTGTAATTCTCAAGGGTTCTCTTTGTATATCATCATATCTTTAAAGACTGATAGTTTTGATTCCTTGTTGCCTATTTTATTACTTCATCTTTTTCTTGTCTTATTGCTATAGTTAGCATTTGTAATAAAGCATTGAATGAGAATAGTGAAAATGGACATCCTTGCTTCAATCCTGATATTATTGGAAAAACTTCAAGCATATTCCTGTTACAGATACTTTTTACTTTTGATTTTGGATAGATACTGCTTATAGTTTTAAGAAAGATTCAATTAATTCCTATGTTTTCTAGTACTTTTTTTTAATATGAATGGGTATTGTTTTTTCAGTGGCTTTTTTTCATATGATTTTTGATTTTGTTATTGATATAATTTTCCTAATATTGAATTAGCCCTGCTTTCCTAGTATAAATCCTACTTGTTCATAGTATCTAATCTTTTTTGGTGTATTGCTGTAATTTTTGCTTCACTTGTTATTAAGGAAATTGTTCTGTAGTGTCTTTGTTTTTACTTGCTCTGGTTTAGGTAGGAAACCCTTATTTGTGTCATTTTAAGCATTTGGTTATATGCCTTTACCTTTTTTTTTTTTTCTTCCATATTGCTTACATAGTATTATACTTAATTATTCCCTCAATATTTGGTGGAATTATTTTGTGAATCCATTTGGTGTTGGTAAATTTTTTTTAGGGAGCTCATTTATGGCTTACTTAGTTTCTTTGTCTAAGATAGTTATTTAAATGGTCTATTTGCTTTTCTTTAATCTGAGGAGTTTATCCTATTTATTTAAGTTGTTGGTTTTCCTATTATGAAATTGGACAAAATGACTCTTAATTGCTTTCACCTTCATTGGTGATCCAGTCATTATTTTCATTTGTTTTTTTTTTCTTTTTTTAAAAATCAAATTAACTGATTTTTTTTTCATGAGAACTACTTAATTTTTTTTTAAATTTTATTATTTCTTTTTGGAATTTCCATTTTGGTGCTTAATGGGGGTTTTTTAGTTTGTTTCTTTTTTGGTTTTTTACTTTAAAAAAAAGTTGCCTGCTCAATTCATTGATCTGCTTTTTCTCTTTTATTATTATATGCATTTGGAGATGTAACTTTTCCATTAAATATTGCTTTGGCTGTACTCACAAATTTTGCAATGATACTCATGGTTGTCATTTTCTTTAATGGAATTATTATTTCTGTGATTTTTTTGACCCATCCATTCTTTAATATTAGATTATTTAGTTTCCAATTAACTTTTATGTTTCCATGGCTCTTTATTAAATGCAATTTTATGACATTTATAAAAAGAATTTATTTAATATTCCTGCTTTTCTCCATTTGGTTGTGAGGTTTTGAAAAGGTACCATGTACAACTGAGGAAAAGGTATTTAGTTTTGTCTAGTTTCTCCAAATTTTTTATGATTCTGTTTATCTTATTTATTTTTTGTTAGACTTATCTAGCTCTAAGAGAGGAAACTTGAGGGTCCTCTATTTCCTCCTGTAATTTATTTACTTTTTCTTTTAAAATTTTGATGCTGCCCCATTTGATGCATACATGTTCATTTTTACTATGTTATTTCAATTATGTATCTATCTGTTCTTCACCCAGTCCTACCTGAGAAGAACAATGGACCAAAATTCCCCTAGATTAGATTATCTTTTCCCTTTAATTAGAAATAAACTCTCTCAATTTTGTTGGATCCTGCCCATGATTGAAAAGAATGTCTCATTGTCAGTTCTGTCCATCACTAGTACCGAGCTTTGAGGAAGTAAAAAGAGAAAAACCCTAGGTTCTCCCACATTAATAATTGGTAATTAGTAGTTATTTCTCTCAGAGTTACAGAGATTTTAGGGATAAGTGGTAAAGGCATGCATTTAAAGATATGTGAAGTCACAAGTCTAAGCAAAGTTTAAAATATTATTAAATTTTAATTAAGATTGGTTTGGTATCAATGCTTGATACATTGAAGTCTGCTCTCTTGTATTCTTTCTCTTCTTCACAGATAGACCCCAGTAAATGCTTCTTATTCCTTTCTCACTTTTTCAAACCACTTTCATAATATACTCTCTGAGCTAAATTTGTTTTGTTTATGGTAATCCTTCCCAGAATTTACCCTTTCTCTTACTTCTTACTTTTCTTGCCTCCACCTGTTTCTCTATTGAGTTAAATGCATTTCTATTCCCAATTCTTTGTGTGTGGCTTCTACCATCTTTTGGCCAGTTCAGAGAAATTAGATTCAAGTGATTCTTTCTCCCTCCTTTTTTTCATTTGTGTTGATTTTTTTATTGGCATATCTTCTCAATGTGAGATAACAAGTGTCTTCTCAACTCTTTATAGTAGTTTAGAAGTCCTCTATTTTATTAAAGATCCATTATTTGCTCCTTAGGATTATGCTCAGTTTTTCTGAGTAAGTCATTCTTGGTTGTAAATTTATATCCTTTTCTCTTTGGAATATTTTATTACATTTTTTCTGTTCCTTTTTTTAGTGGTAGCAGCTTAAAGCTTATGTAATCCTAACTGGTTTCTCAGTACTTGAAAACTTTTTTTCTCATGGTTTACTGTATTAATTTTTTGGCCTAAAAGCTCTGGATTTTGACTATGACATTCCTGGGAGCTTTTCTTTTGGAGTTTCTTTTATGAAGAGTTTGGTGACTTTGTTTTTACTGATATTTATATTTTATTTATATATGTTTCTCAACTTTTAAAAATTCTTGTTTCATTAGTGATTTAAAATGACACAGTTAGACTTTGGTTTTTATTTAAGGCTTTGCTTGTAGATAATTTGGAGGAATTATCTTCTTCCTACCATTATAATAGCTCTTTGTTATGTGAATCTTTTGTTGTTTGTTTACTCATTTTTCCAACATTACTTCACAAATTGCAACTTAATATTATGGCTAGCTTCCATGACATTTTAGAAAGAGAAAATTTTAGGACCTTGTTTAGTATTTTTTCATTCTCTGGAGTCCTGCTGTTGATTTTTGTGGGTATTGAGTGCTATTTTCTTCAATGATGATGGATAGTTCAAGTAAGGGAAAAGTAAACAGTCAGTGGATTCTAAGTGATCTGATCACTTATGGTCTGATTGCTAGCCCACTGGACTTTCCAAACTCCAGACCCCAGTTTGGGAGGCAAAATAATACAGACTTGCCCTGAGGTGGGAATGAGACACTCTAGTAGACAGGTTATTAAATCCAGCCCCTGTCAGGTATGTGGAAGTTTCTACAGGCTTTGAGTAACAGAGGTAGCTACTGGCCTATCTATATCTGGTCTGAGCCTAGAGGCTAAAATACATGATTTATGTATCCAGGCTCTGAATCTGAAGTTTCTTTTTGACACAGCAATTGCATTGCTGCCCCTAACCCTGTTCTAAGACCTAAGACTGGAAACTGAACTTGCTGAATGCCAGCCTTGTCTTGATTTGTTTGTAGAGGATGAAGTTGCTAGATAGGTTAGTTAACTGAACAACTGCAGTTCTTAACTTCTGACCTGAGCCATGAATGTCCTGCTTTGGAATCAGAGCAATCACATTGCCAGACTGCTCTTGTTTCCATGGTTCTTATCTTGGTCATTTGCTTGAGGACTGATTTTTAATGTTGCTCTGGAAAAAAAGAAAATGAAACCTTCTAATGTCTTCTTAGATTCTCAATCACAACTCTTAGAACTTTGTTAGAGAAATTGTGGAGGGAGATTTGCTTTATTGCTTCCCCCTAATACTAGTCTTCTAATAACATCAAAATTTAATGATTTAGTGTGCTTCCTGGTTGGATAAAGATGATGTTTTCATTGTTTCCTAAAGCCAGTTTTGATTTTGTACTTGGACAAATATTAGCTGTATTTGTACTACTTCAGCTTTAATTTCCTCTTTAATTTATATTAGAGAAAAATGGCACCTGTCAAAACAAATATTTTTCCAGTTTTGCTGACTAGAGATGACCAGAATTTTTCCTTTGACAAGCTACCCTTCTTTGTTTGCAGTTTCTGAGCATTTCTGTTGCTAGACAACACCAAGAACAGATGGTTTCTGCAATTATCTCAATATTGTAATTTCAGGGATATAAGAAGATCCCTCCACTGCCAACATTATATTTTCCCCATATATTCATTGTTGTCCAAATTTCCTTTTGAGAGGAAAAAAAGCTTGTCATTCTTTAGTGACAAAGATAAATTTTAAATTGCAGTGGCCCAGATACAAGAGAGAAAGGGTAACACATTGACTTAAATTCAAATACAAACATAAATGACTGATCCTCTCTTGAGATATGATTTTGAAAAGAGGAGATTACTCTGTATCTGGGGAATTGACAGAAAGTTAGAATAGAGAGAAAGGTGAGGGGATACCAATTTTTCAAGAAAGCCTAAGGGTATTGAAATTTTATCTACATGTCATGTTTACTTTTGTCATAACAAGTAACTTAGGAGAAACTAGCAAATATTTCTGTAGCATATATAAATTTATCTTAGCTTCCTGTTTTTTACTTTTACCATAATGTAATAATTTACCATACATTTAAGCCCTGTAATATCATTTTAATCCAGTCTTCTTTTCCTCAGGGTCCTGCTGCTTCCTAAATGAAGCTGGGTAAGGTGAATTAAGATATATCTAAGGAACATAAAATTGTGGAAACTTAATTGCTAGTGAAATGTCAGTTGTAATATTTAAAGAATATTCATGTGCTCTCACTCTAAGAGAATAGAGCCTTGCATTAGGAAAATTATTCAGTTTGGGGGGAGAAATCACATTAACCATTTAAATTGTTAAAATTGTGCATTTCAGAAAGTCAGAGTTCCCAACAAAAGTGAGTGTTGTGATACAGTTAACATTGTAGAAGTTGAGTGTTTTGAAGACTAGTTGCTCAAGTTTCTTCTTGCCAATGTTTGACATCTTTATGTCCTATTAAGTAAACAATCAATGGAGTATGACCAATACTTTTCTCTTAATTAAAAAGGAAAAATTACATCTCAAAGATTCTCATGTGACTTCTTCATAAAAGAGCTGTTTGTATTTCAAATGAGCACTGTAGTCATGCCTAATCAGAGAGACAGGAATTTAAAGCCTCACAGAATGAAAAATAAACCTTTCTAGAAATGTTTGTTGTTCCAGCTCATTAACACATTGTATCCATTGGACAGTGTTTCTTAAAGGCCATAAAAATTAATAGTGTATTTAAAAACTGCTTTATTGGCATGTTTCTCCAAAGTCTAATTTAACCCTAGTGTTTAATTGTGCTGTCTCTGTGGACAGGAATTATGAAGGCTAATTTTTATTTTGTTTTATTTTAAAGGATTTTTTTTCCTGTGGTACTGTCTCATGCATTTATGAAAAACACATATTTATCCTCTTGTATCTAGGTACCGAAATTTTCATATAGTTCTCAGAATGTATCCAGGTTCCCTTGACAGTAAAGTGAAATTCCCACCCAGCATTTTTGGGGATTAAAAATTACATTGAAATATACTGTTTGTGTAATCATTTCCTCCAAATCAGTAGATATAACCACATTCTGTAGTTCTCTGTCAGCTGTGTTGGAAATGAGAAAGTTGAATCTTGAGCTTCTAGATTCTTGTTTCTCTTTTGTTTTACTGTGCTTTACTGATATAAAGTATTAGCTTACTTTTTTTTTTTTAAGCCACTGATATTGCATGTGTATCATTGTGCAAGATTCATTATTAAACATTTCAAATCTTAATGACAAAGTGACTAATTTCCTGGATATAATGGGAATAGTTTTTAATTTGAATCTTTGTTCCTTTGTGGAAAAGTTTCCATAAAATATCATATGCTATATCCTTATTGGGCCTCATTTTCTTCACTTATAAAATAAGGGATTCTGGACTAAATCATCTTCCCAAGGTTCCTTCAAGTTCTGAAACTATAATTTTTTTGATGATCATTGTGTTGTGGTTTTAGTACATCCATTGTTTTCAGTGAAGATATTTTTATTTGCAAGTACATTGTATTTAAGTGAGGCAGAGGTGTGCAGGGTCATCAGCCTTATTCTCTCCTTCAGAGCTTTTAGTATCTAAATGTGCAATACGTAAGTCAGGATGACTGGCAATGGACCTGGAAAGGCCAAGGTCTGTGATCCTCAAATACAGATGATATGTGCTTAGGATGGTAGGGGCTGATAAAGAAGTTTCTGCCTGGAAGGAAAACCATATCCCAATATAGAAATTGTATGTCACATTTCTAGTTTTGTATTGAAAAGCTGTCATTCCTTCATTCCATGATTCTGACTCATAAATTAAGGAATGGGATGGGGGATTTAAGTTTATAAGATTGCTAGAAGGAGACTTTTAATCCATGCACAACTTTCTAATCAGAGTTTGGTGAGATATATGTCTTTGGTTTTTTAATAATTCATTTTTCTGTTCTATTATGTATCCTTGAGATACAATGGTTGATGAAGTATCAGGGCATAAAAATCTCACAGTCAAAGGGAGAAATATTAAACATAGATCATAATGCAATAAAAATTACATAATGCAATAAAGGACCATGAAAAGATAGACTAAAACTTAATTAGAAACTAAAAAATCTAGCCTTAAAGAATAACTCATTCAACAAATCATAGAAACAATAATTTTATCCAAGAGAATAACAATAAGTAGACAGCATTCCAATACTTATGGGGGACAGCCAAAGCAGTTCATAGTGGAGATTTTATATTTATAAATGCCTAAAAAAATAAAATAAAGAATAAAATAGAGAAAGAGAAGATCAGTGAATTAGGCATGCAACTAAAAAAAAAAAAAAACTATAAAAAGAACAAATTAAAATCTCCCAATTAAATACCAGATTAGAAATTCTGAAAATCAAAGGCAAGATTAATAAAAATTGAAAGTAAGAAAAATATTGAACTAATGCATGAAACTAAGACTTGATTTTGTGGGGGGGAAAAAACCATAAAATGAATAAACCTTTCATTAATTTGATTTTTTTTTAATAAAGAAAAGAAAACCAAATTACCGGTATCAAAAATGAAAAGGATGAATTCATCACCAATGAAGAAGAAATTAAAAGAGTAATGAGGAGCTTTTTTGCCCAGTTATGTGCCAATAAATCTGATAATTTAAGTAAAATAGAGAAATATTTACAAAAATATAATTTGCTCAGATTAACAAATGAGGAAATAAAAGACTTAAATAAACCCACTGTAGGAGAAAAAAAAAATTGAACAAGCCATGAGTAAACTTCTTAAGAAAAAATTTCCAGGGCCAGATGGGTTTACCAGTGAATTCTACCAAACATTTTTTTTTTAAATAAGAAAAAAAGGAATTTTACCAAATTCTTTTTAGACACAAATATGAGGTTGATACCTAAACCAGAAAGAGGCAAAACAGAGAAAGAATATTATAGACCAACTTCTATGATGAAAATTGATAAAATAAATAAATAAAATATTAGGTAAGAGTTTACAGCAACACTATGTGACCAGATGGGATTTATGCCAGGAACGCCAATATTAGGGATATTAGGAAAACTATCAGCATAATGCACCACATCAATAATAAAACCAACAGAAATCATGATTCAATAAAGGCAGGAAAAACTTTTGACAAAATAAATCACCTATTCCTATATTAAAAATAGTAGAGAACATAGGAATAAATGAAATTTTCCTTAAAATGACAAAACAGAATCTATCTAAAACCATCAGCAAGTATTATATGTAACAAGTATAAGCTATTAGCTTCCCCAGTAAGATCAGGGGTAAAGCAAGGATGCCCATTTTGACCACTGTTATTACATACAGTACAAGAAATACTAATTTTCGAGAGAAAAAGAAATGGAAGGAATTAAAATAGGATGAGTTAAAACTATCACTCTTTGCAGATGACCTGGTAGTATTATTAGAGAATCACAAAATAATCAAATAAATATTGAACTAAAATTAGAAAATCAACTATAAACTGAAATAATTAACAACTTGAGCAAAGTCTTAGAATATAAAATTAACCCATATACATCATCAACATTTCTATACATTATTAACAAAGCCCAGCAGCAAGAGACAGAGAAATTCCTTTAAAATAAGTGTAGACAGTATAAAATATTTAGCAGTCTACTTGCCAAGACAAACCCAGGAGCTATATGAACACAATTATAAAACACAATTCACACAAATAAGTCAGCTCTAAATAAAATATTTTTTCCAAAATATCCATTGCTCATAAGGAGGCCAACCTAATAATAAAAATGACAATTTTGCTTAATTAATTCAGTTATTCAGTGTCATACCAAACTAAAAAATTATTTTATAGAGCTAGAAAAAAAATTTAAAAATTCATATGAAAGAACAAAAGTACAAGAATATTAAGAGAAGTGGTGGAAAAAAATACAAAAAAGGGCATCTAACCAGATCTAAAACTGTATTATAAAGTGATAATCATAAAAATATTTGATACTGGCTAAGAAATGGTGTGGTCATCATTAAAATAGGTTAGGTCCATAAAACATAATTTGTTTGATAAACCCAAAGACTCCTGCTTCTGGAATAAGAACTCAGTATTTGATTAAAAAAAAATTGCTGGGAAATAGTATTACAGAAATAGTATGGCAAATGACTAACATCTCATACCACATAGCAAGATAAGGTCAAAATGGGTACATGATTTAGACATAAAGGGTGATTACATAGGCAATTTGAGAGCACAAGGAATAGTTTACTTGTTGAATCTATGGAGAAGGGATAAATTCATGACCAAAGAAGAACTAGATGAAATGGACAATTTTCATTACATTAAATAGTTTTGCAAAAATGAAGCCAGGGTAACCAAAATTAGAAGGGAAGCCTGAAAATACTTAAATGAACTGATGTTGAGTGAAATAAGCAGAACCAGGAGGACATTGTACACAGAAACAGCAAGATAATCAGCTAAGGTAGACTTGGCTTTTCTCTACTTTTCTCAGTGATTCTAGATAATTCCCATGGATTTGTGATGGAAAATGTCATCCATATCCAGAAAAAGAATAATGCAGCCGGAATGTAGATCAAAGTATACTATATTCATCTTTTTTGTTTGTTTTTCTCTTTATCGTAGTTTTTCCCTTTTGTTCTAACTTTTTTTCACAGCATGATTAATGTGGAAATATATTTAAAATGATTATAGATATATAACCTATGTCAAATTGCTTGATATCTATTGCAGGGGACAGGTAAGGGAGGGATAGAGAAAAAAATATATTGGAACTCAAAATCTTAAAAAATGAATTTTGAAAATTACCTTTACATGTAATTGGAAAAAATAAAATACTATTAAGTGAAAAAACCAAGTATTGGGAAAAATAAAATATCTTTAAAAGTTTAAGAAAAAAAGATTTCATATTTTGTAATGCAAAAGAATACTGTTACCTTCAAAAATTGGAAAGTTCTGAAACCATATGGATTTGAGAAGACAGATAATGTAAGGTAGACAGAAGGAAAATCAAAGGGGAGTCAGGGAGTAACAGCAGTTTTGTTTCTACTATTTCTTAAATTTAATATGTATTTTTCAAAGCAAATAATAAATTTATAGTTTCACATATCTTTATTTTCTTTGTATATTGTAATGTTCTTGTTTATGGTTAAGTTCATGATAAAAAAAAGAATTTTTATAAATTTTGAATTACTGCTAAAAACTCTTAATTTATCTTTATATTTCTACTTGTAATTCTTTGATTTTCCAAACTATGTTAAGATCAGTTGGATGTACTGGCAAGTGTGATAATCTTTCAAGTGCTTATTGATTGCTGTTATGTGAAAAAGTTATGGACAGTGGGGGGAAAATTGTGAAGAACAAAGGTAGAAGACCATTTATGAGAATGTTTTAAGGATGATTCCTGTTCAGGTATACATTGGACCAAATGGCCTCTAGTACTTATACAGATAAGATTTGCTAAAGATTATAAACTATAGATAATACAAGCAAAGATGCTTATCTGAAAGCCTGACAGTTAAAATATAAGAGCAATTAATTCCTTATCAATAGAGTGATCCAAAAGTGAGATTCTCCACATGTTCTTTGTCTTTTTTTTTTTTAAACTTGGCATTATACCCATTGCATTCAGCCCCAGAATATTACAGACATTCTTCATTGAAATGTACTGGCATGT